>JACXGJ010002186.1:0-69390 GCA_016801105.1 Esox niger | reverse complement strand
ACACACACACACAAACACCCACACAAACAAACAAACAAACACACACATACACAAGTATACTTAGCTATCTAAATGGGGACACCAAAGTTGATTGCCCTTGAAACCCAGAACCAACCCTAACCTCAACCTAAAAAATAAATCATTTATGCCTAAACCTAACTAAGCCCAAACACCTAACCATAACATTATACCTTCCTGGCAATCCATTAATCCAATCATATCCCAAATTGCCCCTAAGTCAAAAAAGACAAATGTCCCCATTAATCAAGGTTTCTTATTTAACCACAACTTAGGGATTTTCCCCCCGTTATATATTTACGTCAGAAACACACACACAACCCCCTCTCACCATGTCCCATATGTAGTTGGCCAGCCAGTAGATGACAGGGTCACACCCGGAGACAAACTGCAAATGCTTGGCCTTGGTGGACTTCTCTGCTACCAGGAAGACTACAAAGCTGGCTGGTACAAAGGACATGGCCACAATGATGAAGATGGCTATCACCACATCAGTTCCCTGGAGCCTGGAAGGACAGAAAGAGATTTGGGTCTGAATTCCAAATGGCCGGCTATACCCTAGATTGTACCCTATGCTTTTTGGGACCCCAAGGGCCCAAAAGGGTTGTGGTTGAATGGAGTGCACTATGAATATAGATGAGGCGGTTTCAGACAGTGATGGGCCCTTTACTGACATGTCAGTGTGCTATGTCATTCCTATAGCAAATCAACAGACTCTTACAAGTAGTCCAGAGAGAGGCTGGCACTGGTCCGGTTCATGGGGTGGTTGGTCAGAGTGATTCCTGTAGAACCAAACAGACATTGTAAGATGGTCTGCAGAAAATCCCGTTAAAACAGTGGTTCTCTAACCTCTTCTGGGGACCCAAAGCTGGTATTAGATGTGTTCTAGAGATAACATGCCTGAATCTACTAGTCAGCTAACTATCAAGCCCTTGAATTCTCAGTTCAAGTGAGCTAGTTCAAGTCTATTAACTGTGAGATTGAGAACCACTGCCATATAAGAGCCCCTAGATCCTACAAGAAACTTTGAAAATACACTTTCACTTTGTCAACTAGGGAAAGGAAAAAGGGAACTAGGCGAACTGGATCCAGGATTTTGATTATGTGCCGTCTCCACGGATAGCGTTTCCTACCGTATGCAGCTGGGTTGCCCTTGCCTGAAGGCAGGTTGGCGCGCAGGATGGCATTGTTGAGGACGTTGAGATAGGTTGGCATGCTGTGGTACCCTTTATTATTGTACAGCACCTGTTAGGATGAGAACGTTTCATCTCTGGCAATGACACAGCAGCAACAATAGCTTGATGTAAAAATAAACTTGTCCATCAATCAAACTATGTGTATGTCTCAACGTATTTCCAATGAGAGGTATGTTTTCAACCTAGTTCCTATGCAGTGCCCTACTTTTGACCACTAGAGCTTATTCAAAGAAAAATCCCTTGGTTTACAGAATAGGTCTCCATTTGGAATGAACACTTACCTGTGCAGATCTGCGCACTGCTATTTTGCGAACCATGGGTGGAGTCTTTTTTCCAAAGGATGCTGGGACAGATTTCTGTATGTTGCCAACCGTGAGTCCTCCATATCTAGAAAAGGTTGAGAAAAAAGTGAAATTGGAAAAGAGATATAGGAAATTATTCAGTCAAAAATATGTAAATGTTAGGTTACTGAAGTTAGGGTTATGATTGGTAAAAGTAGTATTTTTTTGGAAGGCAATCAACTTTGACATCCACATGTGGATAGCTAACTGTGTGTGTGTGTGTGTGTGTGTGTGTGCCTCCATGCCGACCCTGATTCCAAGTGTTACCTGTGCAGACGCAGTCTGTCCGATGTGTAGAGGAGATATTCTGACACGTTGCGTCCGGTGATGTCCACCAGGATGTCTCCAGTGACCACCTTCATGAGGGGCGGCCTCCCCCCGACTCCACTGGGGCAGGAGAAGCCAGTCCCCTGCATGGAACAGACACAACGGACCGGCTCCCGAATGGACAGGGGCAGGCTGGGGGGAGACGTCACCGTCTCTGAGGACAGACACACAGATTGGTCAGCGCTGTCAGAAAGGCAGCAGTACAGGAAGTCACTAGAGTCAGTAAAAGCCAGCATGGCGCATACAAAATTGGGATCCATATGATCGGGATGTCATGTAATACAATAATCTCATCCATGTAACACATAGTGTTGCAAATAAGTATGAAACCATAAAACATTACAATTATGACACCATAAAATGCCTACATACAGAGATGATAATTCTCTCAGAACTGTATTTTTGGGAGGTTTTGTTTCCAGCTGAACATGTAGCAGGGCCATGGGACACGGGGTTAATACCTCTGACAGCAATAGGCGTGGCAGCGGTGAAGTTCCAGATTCCATCCTCAAAGCGAGGGTCAGGGTCGTCGGACGGCGCCGGCGATGGGGGAGGCGGTACAAAGTTGGAGAGTGGCACTCCCTGGGTGAAGGAGTCCAGACACATGGAGTCAAAGTAGCGGGCGGCCAGGGTTTTGCTGTTGTTGGCGCTGGGGTTGAGCGTCTGCGCCAGCTGGTCCAGGGTGCTGTTGAAGGGCGTTTTCAGGACACAGGTGGCGCCCACGCCCGAGGGCAGGCGCAGTGTGTTGGCAATCTTCTGTGGGCTGGCGTCCGGTGACAGTTTACTCCTGATGGAGAACGTTTGGCTGTTACACAGCTACAGACAAAAGCTTAAAGGGGCATTATGTAAAATGTTTACTGTATTACTCGCATAAAAATAAGCAGAAATGACCACTAGCCATCTGCAGAAACTGCTAAATGAATCAGAGTAACTGACATACTCCCCATTTAAACTTTCCTGTTGGTCCGTCTATAAGTTAATAATGACTTGTAATCTCCTTATACTCACTAGACACTCGAATATCTATCCTTCCCACCCTAAACCACCCTGTTCTAACTGGCACTATGCTAGTTCGGCAGGGCAAATCGTGTTATTGTTTAGAGGCACAATTCTTCACAGTGCTCCCTTGAACAGCACTGGCAGCTTGTAGCTTGGACAAATGATTATGTATTACGGGTACTAACTGAGACCGCTCCACAACACAGAAATGACATAACTAGGTCAGAAAGGGTGATACAATTTTGGATGTGGAAAATCCCCCACTGTTTGTGTTGTAATGAGGGTGTCGGACCGACCTGTACTCTTGGCGGTCTTCGTTAGCGTAGGGAATGAAGTTGCCCCGAGGCTGAGTGTAGTTGTGGTACTGGGATGGGGACAGGATCAGTGGTGGTAGGTCACCTGAAGAAAGACATTAAGATGACTTCCAGACACTGACAAACAGCCGAGTCAGGTCCAAGTTAAAACTGTGCTCCTGGCTCTCACACCTGCACTTTTCTTCCTGGCAAGTATTCTGCTGACAGCCGCTGTTTCAAATAAGTTTCTGCTTGCAAAAGTGGTTATATTTTGGTTGTTTCTTTTGAAATTTATTTTTCAATTTTGTTGAGTGCACTGACTGTACCCAACTCTGGATGGGAAGTTCCACTACATGGCTAAAATGTAAAAGCATCAAAGTCCTTTCCAGGTTTTTCCCTCACCAATAGAAGGCACTGACAGGGCGACAGTCATGGCTACGCAGACAAAGAAAGCGGGCAGCAGAATCTGAGAGAACAGGCCCTTGGTGTTCCTCTTGGCACAGTGGAACCTCTTGACAATCAGGCCGTGAAACTGGCGCAGCTTCAGCCAGGAGCCCTCCAGCTTGAAGCTCCCCTGGCCCTCCAGCACCTCAGGCCCAGTCGCGGCCTCCTCTGCATCGTCTGGTGAGCGGGGGACGGGGGGAGGGGGGCGGGCGGAGAGACAGAGAGAGGCACTGAGCAAAGCCTAACATCACCTCACACAATCAAGTTAAATTACCCTCATAAGTTCAGCCAACCACACGGTATTTGACTACACCCTGTGGGCGCCCGTTGTAAAAGAATGTGTTCTTAATAACCTACTTGGTAAAATATATTACAGCTAATGAAAGTCATTCCCTGAGCTATACCCCCCCATCTAAAACAGTCCACAGCTTTAACTAAACATCGCTGTGGTACTCTGTCCACATAAAGACGAGAGCCTGGACCAATGGTCGATTACCCCTCAGACTGGCAGAGTCGGGGTCCTGTCCGTTGTCGAAGAGGGGGCAGTAGTCGCCGTAGAAATCTGCGTAGAGACCCCCCTCATCCCCACGGACGGACCCCAGGGAGGAGGAGGAGCGCAGGGAGGACTGGCTCTGGCTCAGCCTGGAGCACATCACCAGGTTGGACAGCTCCACATCGGGTCTCTGCACGCCGCCACTGGCCCCCGCAGGGGCACCCAGCCCAGGCCCCTCCCCCTGCAGAAAGAGGCGGTCAGATGGGGGTGTCGGATGTCATTCCAGGAGAGCATTGTGCTTGCCGATTCATGTGATTTTCTTTTCAACTGGTGTCCAATTTGAACATAGAAATGAAAGTCAGATCTAATGAACGGCCTAAACTGGTTCACCAGGTATCGAGGCGATAAGATCAAGACATCTAAAGTAAAAGTAATGCAGTTCAGGGATGTTTTTGTGAAACTAAATAGATTAATTAGCAATTAAAAGTGTTTTTGATTGTGAGCAGTGTGTTGAACTCCCTACCCGCAGCTCTCCGGGACTCACAAGGCTCACGGCAACAGCAGGCTTCCCCAGTGAGCTACCGCCTGGGGAGTCCTTCATGTCTGGGAGGAGAGAAGAGAACAGAGAAGACAGATGAAGAAAGGGAGATAGGGAAAGGGAGAGAGAGGGAGAGAGGGAGAGATCATGCCTAACATTTAAAGAGATTTGCAACTCCAACACCAAAGACTAGTGAAACGTCAACATCAGCATTTATCTACCAACCACGCTTTGCCAACTCAGCAAATATAATACTCACCATGATTCATGTATGTATTATGAATTATTTATGTTATTTAGCCCTTTTAAAAAAAGGTTATTCATCTATTTAGCCATAGATTACAAAGAGTTTGGGTCCTCCCACAGAAATGATGACTGGCTTGGACATCCCTATTGAAGGATACCATAACAGGTGGACTTGCAGGCAATTGATTTTGTTCTCACCGGCATCACTGTTCTCCAGGGACTGGTCCTCTTCTGAGACCTTGAGGAAGACCTCCTCCAGGGTGGTGTCCATCACCCCAAAGCTGGTCAGATTCAGGATCTCCAGGTTCTGCTCCAAAGCCTGGGTGTTGGAGATCATAGACTCAATAGTAAGGGTCAATTTGGGAAACTATCTGTATGTCTAAGTGAGTACTAGAATGGGTATGTAGGTTTCTCTGTCTAAGATGGTATTATAAAGAGAATCTTGGTCTCTGTCTAGATTGGAATTATAAAGAGAGTCTCAATCTCTGTCTAAACAGGTATTAGAAATAGAATCTTGGTCTGTATAAATTGGAATTATAAAGAGAGTCTCAATCTATGTCTAAACAGGTATTATAAATAGAATCTTGGTCTGTCTAAATTGGTGCTAGAAATAGTCTACAGGTCTTTGTCTGTCTGGCTGTCTGAGAGTGTGTACTTGAAATAGCCTCTGCTCATTTGTGTGTGTGTGTGTGTTCGTGTGCACACGCGCCTTTCTGTGTGTGTCCAAGAACGCACCTGAAAGAGCCTCTCAAAGCAGCCTTTCTTGACCGCTTCGGAGGGCAGCACGTAGGACAGCTCAGTGTTGGAGTCCGACACCAGCAGACTGGAGCCGACAAACTGACGGATGAACTGGGTGACCCGGGCCTCCGAGCAGGGGGAACAGGAGGAGGACGAGGAGGGGGACTGGGTGGGTGGAGGCTGGGCGACCTGGTCTGGAGACACCATCACAGAGGGTAGAGCAGAGGTCAGCGGCTGGGCAAAAGAATGGGGAGGACAGACTTCGCAGAGAAAATATTGACCAGCAGTACACGTTCAAAGACTTTCAAAGGCACACAGAAGAATGCAGAGAAGCAATCGATCATACACTTAGAGTGAGGAAAAGGCTGAAACAGGGTGTAGCGTGAATAAAAGCACACGCACAGGGGAATGACTCACCCTGGCTCTCGGTCTGTCTCTTCACCAGGGTCAGCTTGTATCCGTCTCCATAGGTGCTCTTGAGGAACAGCGGGGAGCCGCAGCATTTCAGCTTCCCATGGGAGATGATGGCTATGCGGTCTCCAAGCAGGTCGGCCTCGTCCATGTGATGGGTGGACAGCAGAATTGTCCGACCTAGAACAACGCGGGTGTTAGTATGGTTTTGGTTGTAGTTTTGTGTCTAACCGGCATTTGTTGTGCCTGTGTTCAGGCTGCTTATCCTGCTAAGACATCATGGGAGAGGCATCCTATAGCAGATGAGGTATTACCCTGTTTGTACTTGAGGATGAGGTCCCAGATGGCTCTCCGCGCGTACGGGTCCACGCCCGCCGTGGGCTCGTCCAGGATCACGGCCCGCGAGCCCCCCACGAATGCTATGGCCACGGACAGTTTGCGCTTCATCCCTCCGGACAGCGTCTGCACCAGGCTGTGCCGCTTATTATTCAACTCCAGGTCTTCAATCATCCTGACACACACGAAACAAACATGCTCATCTACACGCTGTGGCTGTGGCTACGTGAAGTTTATTATTCGACCGGCGCGTTTCTGCAGTAGCTTAAATCCCGAGCGTCTCGAAACGGTTGAATGGGGGGATGCGACGTACTTGTCTGTTTCCTTGCGGATGTCTTCCTCAGCCATGCCTTTGAGTTTGGAGTAGAACCACAGGTGTTCCTCCACGCTGAGCTTGTCGAAGAGAACGTTGTGCTGAGGACACATGCCCAGGTTCTGCCGGATGCGCTCCATGTCAGTGCGGATGTCATGGCCGTAGATGGTGGCTGAGCCAGAAGTGGGTGGGAACAGGCCTGTCAGGATAGACCTGGGGTCGGCAGCGGAGAAAATGCAGTGGTTAGTGAGAGGGAAGAAATGGACGCGTATAGGCTACGCTCTGATTTGAGGGCCATTGTACACACGTTATGAGGACGTTACAGGAATATTACGGTTATGTTATCTGAATAATATCGGATCGAGTGCAGATCAGGAGAATGTTATGGTGATGACATAGCTGCCATTATCTGAGGAATGTATTATTCTAAGACATGACCTACAGTTAACTTAGATATTAAATGATGGTATATAACCAGGTGGTCCACTGTATTTTTCACTCGCAATGTCAGTTGCCATCATCAGGTTTTTAAGCAGTTGATGAAAAGCCATACAAACAGAGTCACACCAAATCACACAACACAGCTCTCTCAGAAAGTCACAACAACACAACAGGAAGGACCGGGGGCCCTCTGACACACATTGAGCCGTCTCACATGGTGGTGGTCTTGCCGGCCCCGTTGTGACCCAGGAAGGACACCACCTGGTCCTCGTGGAGGTTGAGGCTCAGCTTGTTCAGGGCCAGCTTACTGCCAGTCTTGTAGACCTTGGTGAGTTTGTCTATACACACCACCAGAGGAAGGTGACTTGGCTCCTCTTCAATACCACGCATCTCCTCTGGAGGGGGGAGGGAGGGCAAGATGAAGACGCTGTCTGTCAAGAACCCACATTTTTTATTGTATTTTGAAACAAGCAAGCGCTCCCAATCACAAAAACATGAATGAGCAATTAGTGCTAAAACGCCTTGCTCAAGGGCACAGTGACAGATAATTCACCTAGGGAACTGGATCTAACAACCTTCGCATTACTGTTCAGATGCTCTAACCACTAAACTGCAGTCCAAAATCAATGGTTTATAGAAGTTGAGAAGATATTTAATAACCTTATTTCCAGTGTCCAACTATTTACTAACCACGTCCAACCTCAGGCATGATCCTACCAGATCGCCGGTGTTCCATGGCACACGCCTGGTCCTCCTCCATGACACTCAGCCTGGCCCCGCCTCCCCAGGGCCACTCCCACGTTTCCACACGCCCACTGCCCAGCCAATAGGACTTCTGCAGGGGAAAGTACCACGGCCGAGGGAGGCCGTACATCCCTAGAGTGTGGGGGGGGGTGAATGTTAATGGAGGCAAATACCATTTGCCTACATTAATATATTCACACAGTCAATGACAATGCAGTGAGGGAACCTTTTATTCACCCTCATTCTTATTTACAGTGGTCAACTGGGGGTGACGTGAGCAGCCGAACACTTGACATATGGAAATTCTCAATGGCTGTTGGTCTTTTACCTGGATGCACCGCCTCTATATACCAGGTGAGAACGCCATACACGCTAGCGTCGATGATGAGCATCATCATGGACAGGCCGAGGTTGAAGTCGTCGCCCTCTACGGGTGACTGGTTGATGGTGCGCCACTGGATACCAACCCCAGCCACCTCATAAAGGGCAAAGTACTTCGAGCCCAGGCCGAAGGCTGTGGTCGACATCAAAGACTACATAGACAGAAACAACGGTTAGCGACGTGATGGCTTTTGACTTGTGTGAAGACCGAGTTCTTTAAAAAGCTCATCAATTCAGTCTGGCCGGTGAGAAAATACCAAACAATTCAGCAAGTCGGGAAACTTTGTATCATCCTGACTTTGAGTTACTAGGCCTTTAGTTGCTATTAATAGAGACATTTTGATACGCCTACACACACACTCTGAAAAACAGGCCATTTGACAGGGAAACATAACTCAACCAGACCGAGAGCCTGTTTCCTTCATTTAAGTCATCCGGACATAGAAAAATGAGGTCATGAATAGAGAATGAAGGTGGGAGACAGGAGGGAGAAAGACAAGTCTTACAGCAATGCACTTTTCGAAGGCGGTGATCTTGTCGTGGGCCACCTCCTCCCTTATGGCTACATACATGTAGGGGACGTAGCTGAGAAAATAGATGATCCCTCCACAGGCAGATGCCAGCTTGGCTTTGGAGTATATCACTGACACCAGGAAACTGACACAAACAGACAGAACACAGACAAACAAAAAGGGGAAAATACTTTTAAGTGGTAACTCATCTGTTTTTTGGACTAGATCGTTTCTACCATGGTGGCCATTTTGCTGGAGTTCAGTTTGCTCGTCGACCTATGCACCTTGGCCTGTGTTTGTGTTCTAAGAGAATTGCCGATGCGGTAGCTGATGCTGAACCCGTTGCTAATTGTCCTGGTGTCCACAAATTGAAACAATACTTAAACTGTGAGTCGACAAGCTTTAGGACAGAACAACCTACATTTAAAATAACATAATAGAATCTTTCATAGGAGGTAGAGAAGTGTTCCCGTCAAGCGTTTTACAGGCCAGGCACGCTTCAGGGGGATGTCGAGCAACGGGGATGAGTCACTGGCTGACGGCATTTGGAAGACAAACGTTCCTCACAAAGTCAAACATTGACATGAGAAACCAGTTCTATCAAAGTCAGCAGTTAAATGCCACAGTGACTTGTGCTGTTTCATTAAATGAATCTCTAACATGCAAAGTGTGTGTAGTGTAATGGATGCTCAGACACCACAGTGTTTGTCTTAGAATTACATTGACAGAGAGATTGATGAAGAGATACTGTTTATACTGAAAATATAGCTTCTAAAAATTCATAATATGTTGACACATACCCAAGTAATCACACTGACTAGTCTTGTATGTACCTTACATTTCTCTTTCCAATAGATTTTTCCTGTATGAAAAATATATCACTAATACTGTAACTAATTAGAGATACTACCTCATGCAGGTCCGGATACTCTGGGATGTTACTTCAAATGATGTAATCAGGGGTAACATTTTGATATTTTTTCCAGGTTATCAGTCCAAAGAGTCCAAAGGGAAGCTGCACAATACTGGGCTAATGATTTCCATGTATGTGAAATAATGTTTAAATAAAGCTGATCCAATATTACATATTACTGTGACAGAATAGTCATCGTAGCAGCATCATTACCAGAACATGATGGTGGCGATGGCATAGATGGAGAGAAAGAGCCAGATGATGAAGATGTCGCTGTGCAAGAGGACCCGGCCATACTTCAAAATAGCTGTTAGAGCGGTCACTGAGATGGACAGCTGGACAAACCCAGTTATGAACCAGGCCACCCAATGGACGGCGTTGTTTAGGCCCATCATCTTCATCACCTACCGGAAGTGAACAGAGGAATTTGATTCTAAACTGGATATTAATTAAATATACAACGCAGTTCAAATAAGACAGGTTTTCTTTTCTGATATCAATATTCCTCCATTAGAGGGCAGAAGTAATGAAGAGATGAAATGTGAGTGACATCATCCTGCTACAGGTTGCAAAACAGAGTCTAAAAAAGACCTCTTACATACGTAGTGTCCATCCATTTACCAGGGCTAATAGATCTTTGGTAATAAGTACTGCACTTTAAATGTGTTGACATTTGGCACACAACCTGCAGAAGTAGCATTGCATCATGTCCCAAAGGGGTGTGGCTCAAATATATTCTGGCCCTGTAGTTTAACCGGATCTTTTAAACAGGGAGAATAACAGATCTTTGGTACTCTAATGAGTTTTTATATATATCTTGCAGATCCTCACAGGCGCTGTCAGATTGGATGGGAAGCTTTGGTAAACCGTGATCTTCAGGTCTACTCACAGATGTTCAATGGGGTTCAAGTCCAGGCTTTGGCTGGGCCACAGGGTTAATGATCACGTCCTTGACCAAGGCACTTCTAACTCGGTTACATTGTTCGGCTAGACGGCCAGCTCTGGGAAGAGTCTTAGTGGTTCCACACTACACCCATTTCACAGTGATGGATCCCACTGAGATCCTGGGAACTGTCAATGCTTTAGCATTTTTTTACCTTGCTAGATATATTCCTCAACTCAAACAACTCAATCTCGAAGGTCTACCGAGAGTTCCTTGGATTTTACTACTTGTTTTCTTCTCTGACATGCACAATATGCATTTCAAAATCAAGTACAATCAATAGAATTTGCCACAGGTGGATCTGGTCTCAACAAAACAGAGCCAACATTGAGAAATATCTGTTTAAAATAACTGACTAAAATGATGAGAAATATATTTTTTAAATTTCTAACTAACATTCTAACTATAGAGATGCATCGATACAGTCCCCTCCAAAAGTATCGGAACGGCAAGGCATATTCCTTTGTTTTTGATGGTCACAGAAGACCTTTGGGTTTAAGATCAAAAAATGAGTATGAGACAAGAGTTCAGATTTTCAGCTTTAATTTCCTGATATTCACATCTTGATGTGTTAAACAACTTAGGACATATCACCATTTGTATTAGACCACACCATTTTTAGGTGAGCAAAAGTAATGGAACCAATAATCTTTAAGTAAATAACATTTAATATTTGGTGGCATTACCCTTGCTTGCAATAATTGCCTCAAGCCTGCGACCCATCAACATCACCGAACTGTTGCATTCTTCATTTGTGATGCTATTCCAGGCTTTTACCGCAGCTTCTTTCAGTTCTTGTTAGTTTCGGGGTGTTTCTCCCTTCAGTCTCCTCTTAAGGAGGTGAAATGCATGCTCTATTGGGTTAAGGTCAGATGATTAACTTGGCCAGTTTGATTAACCTTCCACTTTCTTCCCCTGAAGGAGTCCTTTGTTTTGTTGCCTGTGAACTTTGGGTCATTGTCCTGCTGCATGATAAACTTCCTCCTGATTAGTTTCAATGCATTTATATGTAAATTGGCAGACAAAATGTTTCCGAACACTTCTGAATTCATTCTGCTGCTACCATCATCCATTACATCATCAATAAATATGAATAAGCCTGATCCAAAATCAGCCATGCACGCCCAAGCCATGACATTACCTCCACCATGCTTCAAAGATGAGCTTGTATGCCTCGGATCATAAGCAGTTCCTTTCTTTCTCCATCACTTTGGTAGAGATTAATCTTGGTCTCATCAGTCCAGAAGATTGTGTTCCAAAACCTTTGCGGCTCATCTCTGTACTTCTTTGCTAATTTAAATCTGGCCTTCCGATTCTTACTGCTGATGAGTGGTTTGCATATTGTGGTGTGGCCTCTATATTTCTACTCTCTGAGTCATCTTCAAACAGTGTAATGTAATACCTTCATCAACTACTGTTGTTTTCCTTGGCCGACCTGTTCGATGTCTGTTGCTCAGTTCACCAGTAGTTTCTTTCTTTCCAAATTGTTGTGCTTGAAATGCCCAATGTTTGTCCAATGGCTCAGGTCGATTTTGTTGTTTTTCTCAATTGACAATGGCTTGCTTTTCTCCCATAGACAGCTCTCTGGTCTTCATGTTGGTTTATCCTCTTTAACAAGAAATGCAGTCTCTATAGGTTTAAACCAAGGATGGAAACTTAGACTAGTCATGCAGAGCTATTTAATGTTTGAACAATCAACCTAAAAGGCAACACCAGGGCAACAATAAACATATCTCAGTCACATGTTCCAATACATTTTCTCACTTGAAAAATTGATGGGTTCAAACAAAGTGTGGTCTGTCCTGAGTTGTTTAACACATCTAGATGTGAATACTAGGAAATTAAAGCTGAAATTCTACACACTTGTCTCATACTCATCTTTTGATCTAAAACCCAAAAGTCTTCAGTGAACAACAAAAAGAAAATAATTTGCCTTACCGTTCCAATACTTTTGGAGGGGACTGTATATCGGCCAGCAATCAGTATCAGACAATTATAAGCCAAAATTTAATAATCACTATCGGACGATTGCTTAAAGTTTTCTCAATATTTCCAGTGTTTCCTCTGACATGGCAAAACTATAGCCACAGCAAGAAGAAAGTTAGTTCCTGCCATTAAGTTTTTTAGACACATTAACTGCATTTCCTTGGTCTACAGACAATCTGTCGAGTTACAATACTTTCAAGACTGCACAGTGCTGGAGATATTGTGGAACTACTCAGAACGGGGTAAAACTGATGTTTAATATTTTGCCCCACACTCACGGAATGTCATTCAGAGTGATCCTATATAAAATATATACGACATTTCTTTTATAAAACATTTTCTTAAATAGTTTTTATTTCCATTTTGTATGTGTTATTACTGTTGTATTATAAGGATCAGCTATAAAAGAGACCTTGGTCTCAGTTGATTTTCTGTATAAATAAAGATAAATGAATGAATACATTCCATACGCAATGTATATGCAATATTACTATGAAAGTTCAAACTGTAGGCCTTATTAAAAATGAACTAAGAATGTATTGACTATTCTGTTCATTAATTTATTTTGGATAGAGAAACACAATTTGTGAATAAACAAATGTAATCTAATCTACAATCTACAAATAACTGGGCTATAAAAAGATGTTCCCATATTGTCTACCTAGCCAAACAGACAAGGCAGATAGTGAGCTGTCGAAAAATCTTGTTTGCTTGCAGTACAACATTTCTAATAATGTTTAGGTGTAGGCTGCTACATTTACATAAGAGTTTTTGCTTGTCTCTGTCGGGAGGGATGTATTCTTATCATGCTTGCTAAATAAATAACGTCGGAGAGAGATTTGTGCCCCGCCGGCACAAACTGTGATTTCTGTGATTTTGAGTGGTCAAGACAAACACACACAAAAATACTGCAGCAGTAATCTATTGTGGAGTCTGGTTCACAAATTTGAAGAATCTGAAGAAAAACAACCCTTTGAGAATCACCTGACTGAAAAGTGCTTTGATAATCATTCCCTTGTGACACTTTATGACCACTGGAGAACCTGGGGAAGAGAGATGGGCATCTAGACAGTCAGTCTCACCTCTTTGAGGCGGTGCTCCTTCTCAGCTACAATGTGCTGGATCATCATGGCTACTGAGTAGACCCAGGAGATGACCATGCACAGAGGCATCATGTGCTCGATTACAAACAGGAAGCTGATGGACCAATGACAGACGGGTTGTCTGTTAAAGACAGGGCCATGGGACAAAGCAGAGAGACAGGCAGAATACTACAAAGGAATGTTTAGGACGTTCAATCATAAATTTTGAGAGAGCCAATCCAAAGGCGGTGTGTGAGAGGGAGGTGTGTCCCAGGCCTTACTCGTCTCTGGTGTAGCAGGGGTAAGGGAACATCTGGACATAGTTCCCAGGCTCCACCACGTCATGGCCCACAAATGTATTAATGATGGCCCTCTCCATCATGTCTGAGGACAAACACAGCCACACACACAGCAGAGATGACAGGGTCCCTCAAACCTTTAGGGAATATCCTCGCCCCCTAAACAAACCACTAGCCAGTAACAACGCAGAAAGGTTAAATCAATTTGATCAGACTTAAATCAAATGCCTTTGTCTCATTGAACTCAGTGAACATGTCTCTACCATTATCAAAACTGCCAAGTCAGTTCCAATACATTATCTTTGTTAACTTTATGTGTAAAATAAGCAGCTTTTGTGCTCTCCTTCCTAAATAAAAGATGACCGTCTGAGACAAAGTGCTGGATCTGCAGTTTGCTGCTAGCACCCACACAGGTGTGCCTACCTCAGGATCATAATAAATCCCTCTCTTAATGAAACACTAAACAACGCGCTTGACAAAACAATTGTGAAGTTGCATTTGGTACTTGATTTACAGTCTGTAGTCCATGCAGTCTATTTATAGTCTATGCAGTCTATTTATAGTTTCCACTTCTGCAGATAGTGCTTAAAGAACATGCACAGATTTTTTTTAGACAACTTCATTACCAGCACACAAGGAGAATGAAACCGCTGCCACACCACCAGAACAAATGCCATTCATTCTGTACGAAACACTAGCATTGAAGCCAAACAATTTCATTTTATGAATTATTTAAAAGCCAGAAATCTAGTATCTTGTGCTAAGAATAATGTCTACAGTCGGCGAAAGTTGGATAGAATTCTGGAGATGCCTAAACTCTGATACAGTTGGCTTGTGTTAGCTAGAGTTGGGTAGATTTGACTAATGCAGAAGCATCATGGCAATAGATCAGTCTTGATGAAGAACCCGTACGCAGATAAGACATACCCTGGATCCACACAAAGCCGTATAGAAAGTAGAACTTTCCCCCTGTGTTGGGCCCAGGACGCCAGTAGGCCCGTCGGATCTCATTGGTTTTCTCTGTGAAACTGGAGTTCTGCCTGATCTTGTAGAGGACATGAGGAGGCAGGGAGCCATCTTTGTTGGTCTGGAATATTACACCTGGAGAGGGGAAGAGGAGACAAGTAAGTACACTCCTGTAAAGTGTCCATCTATCCCAATAGGAGGCTAGTAGTATGTCATGTTAAACATGTGGCCCTCCGTTATACTGAGGGACAGATTTGTGAAAATATTACAAATATCCCTGTCCTATCCATTCTTATGATGAAACTGGCACCACAGTGGTTCCTGTACTCACTGGCAAACACAGAGATGTTATCATGGTAAGCGTGGTTCAGTGTGTAATTGACGATGCTGTCCTCATCCGGGAAACCCTTGAAAATATCCACACTGACCTGAAACAAATTAAGAGAAGAATACTTTATCGATCAATTTGCCTCGCAATCAACGGATAAATGTCTTCTGCCTCAATCGTCCTCCCAAAGAAAAAAGCTCAAGTAACAGTCAGCATATTGCAGTCATCAGAGCTTGATTGCAAAATCAGGGCAGTAGTGGTGGGGACATTTTGGGGGACCCTGAATAGTTTGGGGCCTGTGAGCTCAACTGAAGTATTAGGCGGAGAATGTGTTCCTTCCGGTGCAAAAGGATTCTGGCGAATACTTTGTGGCATTAGATGATGTGCTACTGAAGGCACATATCTCACCATTTGTGGTCCCAGGTCGGATAAAAGTTCCTGCAATGACGCAGGCCCTTAATCAAATCTTTATTTTGGGGGAGAAAAATTGCGTAATACAAAAAGAAAAAACTAAAAACACAACTAGGACGGATCCAGAGACTATTGAGTGGAACTTTGTTTGCATTGTATTCAGAGCTGATTCTTAGTGCTCATATTACAGCACGCTTGCAGTCTGTGGCTGGATCAATATACTCAAGTTCTCTGCTCTTCCTGTGTCAGTTTGAATCAGGCCAACTGTGGATACAGCCCATTCACAAGAATCATAGAAACCTCTAACGTAATGGATAGTGACCTTGGAAACTGAGCTTTCACCCAAGGACTGGGACAAAATCTTCTGGTTCTACTATTCCTCTATTGTTCAGTCTTTCATTCTGACCTTGGACATGAAGTGTGTCCAGCCACAGGCTGCGTTGTCGATGGTGTCCAACTGTTCCAGTAGGGTCGTAGTGTTGGGCAGGGTGAAGTTGTCATCCAGCAACCCTCGCAGCAGCTCATTATCTGTCCCATTCAGGAGCTCGGGATGACCACGCAGGTCAGACGTCAACTAAGAAGGGGAGACAGTTCCAGGAAGTTAATGTATAAGAAAGTTGCTTATGTTACAGGTCTATGTGAAATGATCATCATAACTTACAGTATGTGGATATATCGGGAAGATACAGGACTGTAGTAATGTTAGGACAAGAATGAAATAAGGACTGGAATGTTTTGAGTGAGTCAGGCTAAATTCTTTTAAGATTGTCAGTTGAAAATGCACTTTGTAATTTTTGCCCACTGGTTATGAGAGTTTAGCCAAATCAGGTCCCTGAACATGGTATACTATGCCATCTATGTGCTGATGTTAGCGCCATGTCATCCAAACCCCTCTCTGTCAAACTTGGAGGTATGATAGCAATTCTAATAATAGATTATGCACATATAAACAACATATTTTACATCCAGCCTGCAGACTAAAACATTCCTGCCCCAAAAGTCCCAGAATG
Organism: Esox niger; assembly: GCA_016801105.1. Lineage (NCBI taxonomy): Eukaryota > Metazoa > Chordata > Actinopteri > Esociformes > Esocidae > Esox > Esox niger. The sequence continues at coordinate 52,681 of JACXGJ010002186.1, read as the reverse complement.
CATCTTTAAATCCTATCAGACAACATTAGTTCATGATGTCAGATAAATAGTGTATTGTTTGTTACCTGCTGCAGCCAAACAAGGTGATGGTGCAGCTTGCCCTCCTCCAGGTAGGTCCTGAGCTGGGCGGAGATGTTGAGCCACACCCGGGCATAGTGAGTCACGTTCCCCACAAACTCAAATGTCTCATTTGCCTTCAAACAGAACAAAAGCATGTGACCATTTTAGTCAGTTGATGGAGAAAGGGAGACTGGATTTTCGTCGTCATTCAAAGTTCCAAAATTCTAAAAGGTTTATTTGTCATTTGCAATAACAAGTTATTTTTATTAACGGTTTATCCTCATTTGAGAAGTATTCGAGATCATGTTTACTGACAGATATGAGTACAAGAGAAAATTATTTACCACAAGCAATGGTATTCTCTTAAGAAATGACAAAGTACAAATTTTGTGTAACACCCACAATGACAACCAAATCGTCTTTAAGTTAATTGGCTTTTATGCAACTAATACACATACATTTACCAATCAGAGGACTTTCAAACATGGATTTACAGAAAATTGTGTTAGAATAATAGAAACATATTTACCACTACATCTCCAGAGCAACAGTCATTACTGGACACCTGTGTACCATCCAGGGCAGAGGGCCATTTTTCAAGGGGCACATTAAGCAATACGGCATGAGGCGGTGCCATTACCATAGCCAGGGTATACTGGCCATATACCACAGAGATGCCTTGTTGCTCATATAAACCAGTTCCCAATGCTACTACAACAGTAAAAAGAAATTCCCCATACAGCGCTGAGGGATTAAACCATCCGGTTTATAATACATTATCTTGAATTATTGTTAGCACCACCAGAACTGCTGCAGCCTTGAACTTTTGACCTGAAGATATTAAAGGAATCCTCTCAGCAGCCTACTAGGGAGTCAGACATCCCTTATCAGGCTCGCTAAGCCTTGAGAACTCTAACAGAGACTGTGTTGGGAAAATATATGTGCAGTTCATTGCTGAGTGAATGGTTCTTGTGTATGCTAGTGAAAACTAAGGTGACGATTGACCTTTCAAAACCCCATCACAGAGCCATTGTCAACATGCACAGAGGTCCAGGGTGCTACCTACAGCTTTCCCAGTCCTAGCTCTGGTCCAGGGTGCTACCTACAGCTTTCCCAGTCCTAGCTCTGGTCCAGGGTGCTACCTACAGCTGTGCCTGTCCTAGCTCTGGTTCTGGGTGTTATCTACAGCGGTGCCAGTCCTACCTCTGGTCCTGGGTGTTATCTACAGGGGTGCCAGTCCTACCTCTGGTCCTGGGTGTTATCTACAGCGGTGCCAGTCCTACCTCTGGTTCTGGGTGTTATCTACAGCGGTGCCAGTCCTACCTCTGGTCCTGGGTGTTATCTACAGCTGTGCCAGTCCTACCTCTGGTCCGGGGTGTTATCTACAGCGGTGCCAGTCCTACCTCTCGTCCTGGGTGTTATCTACAACGGTGCCAGTCCTACCTCTCGTCCTGGGTGTTATCTACAGCCTTGGCAGTCCTACCTCTGGTCCGGGGTGTTATCTACAGTGTTCCCATTCTTAGCTCTGGTCCAGGGTGTTATCTACAGCTTTCCCAGTCACAGCTCTGGTCCAGGGTGTTACCTACAGCTGTGCCAGTCCTAGCTCTGCTCCTGGGTGTTATCTACACCTATCCCACTCATAGACTTGGTCCAGGGTCTTGCCTGAAGCTTATACAGTAGATACTGAGGCTTCTCAGGGTCAATCCACATAAAAAAATAGGAGAAGAGCTATTCCAGACGCATCAGTCTTTCTAGTCTTTCCACACCTTTTTCAAATGTTGTAACTTTTTACCTTTTTATGGTAACTACCTCAATTTCACCACCCCTCCATTTGCTATTTCTAGGCTTGTTCATTTCTTATTCCCCCTTCCAGTCCACATGCAAAGATAAGAAATCGACAGACTGATCTGTCAATAACGAGTCGGTGGTAAGCTCTCACGGGATGTCTAGAGGAACAGAATCAATGGCGAGTTCTGCATATGTTGTGGTTTGGTGAGTCCTCAGAGGACTAAGGACAGCAAGATTAATTTAGCAACACACTGACTACCTACCCAGCCTGCTTTAGTCTAAACCCATTAATAGAACATGTAAATACATGATAAATGGCTATGGCAAAGATTAAAATGACCATTGGGTCTTTTTTTTTTATTGCCAACATGATTCCACCATGTTCTCAATAAGCAGTAAGAACCAAACTGTCTGATCTATACTCAGCTGCACAAATGAAACAATAACAGCACCGTATATCCTCAGATTAGTCTAGGGTTATGGAACAATATAATATCTTGCAACTATTGTAACAATTACAATAAATTATACATAATGCCTAGAAAGCGATGAGGATATATTTTCACATTACACTAACCAATAAAAAAACTGACACTGTGTTTCCATACATACATATACAGTATACAGTGGGGAGAACAAGTATTTGATATACTTCTGATTTTGCAGGTTTTCCTACTTACAAAGCATGTAGAGGTCTGTGATATTTATCATAGGTACACTTCAACTGTGAGAGATGGAATCTAAAACAAAAATCCAGAAAATAACATTGTATGATTTTTAAATAATTAATTTGCATTTTATTGCAGGACATACAGTAAGTATTTGATACATCAGAAAAGCAGAACTTAATATTTGGTACAGAAACCTTTCTGTTTGCAATTACAGAGCTCATATGTTTCCTGTATTTCTTGACCAGGTTTGCACACACAGCAGCAGGGATTTTGGCCCACTCCTCCATACAGACCTTCTCGAGATCCTTCAGGTTTCGGGGCTATCGCTGGGCAATACGGACTTTCAGCTCCCTCCAAAGATTTTCTATTGGGTTCAGGTCTGGAGACTGGCTAGCCAACTCCAGGACCTTGAGATGCTTCTTATGGAGCCACTCCTTAGTTGCCCTGGCTGTGTGTTGGCCAAGATCTCACGATACATGGCCCCATCCATCCTCCTCTCAATACGGTACAGTCGTCCTGTCCCCTTTGCAGAAAAGCATCCCCAAAGAATGATTTTTCCACCTCCATGCTTCACAGTTGGGATGGTGTTCTTGGGGTTGTACTCATCCATCTTCATCCTCCAAACACGGCGAGTGGAGTTTAGACCAAAAAGCTCTATTTTTGTCTCATCAGACCACATGACCTTCTCCCTTCTCTGGATAATCCAGATGGTCATTGGAAAACTTGAGACGGGCCTGGACATGTGCTGGCTTCAGCAGGGGGACCTTGCGTGTGCTGCAGAATTTGAATCCATGACGGCGTAATGTGTTACTAATGGTTTTCTTTGAGACTGTGGTCCCAGCTCTCTTCAGGTTCTTGACCTTGTCCTGCCATGTAGTTCTGGGCTGATCCCTCACCTTCCTCATGATCATCGATGCCCCACGAGGTGAGATCTTGCATGGAGCCCCAGACCGAAGGAGATTGACCGTCATCGTGAACCTCTTCCATTTTCTAATAATTGCGCCAACGGTTGTTGCCTTCTCATCAAGCTGCTTGCCTATTGTCCTGTAGCCCATCCAAGCTTGTGCAGGTCTACAATTTTATCCCTGATGTCCTTACTCATCTCTTAGGTCTTGGCCATTGTGGAGAGGTTGGAGTATGTTTGATTGAGTGTATGGGCAGGTGTCTTTTATACAGGTAACGAGTTCAAACAGTTGCAGTAAATACAGGTAATGAGTGGAGAACAGGAGGGTTTCTTAAAGAAAAACTAACAGGTCAGTGAGAGCTGGAATTCTTACTGGTTGGTAGGTGATCAAATACTTATGTCATGCAATAAAATGCTAATTAATTAATTATTAATCATACAATGTGATTTTCTGGATTTTTTTTACTCACAGTTGAAGTGTACCTATGCTAAAAATGACAGACCTGTAAGTAGGAAAACCTGCAAAATCAGCAGTGTATTAAATACTTGTTATCCCCACTGTATATACCAATACACCATAACGATACAAATGGCATATGGTGAGAGGGAGGAAATTCTAATATACTTGCCTTCTGAATTACTTTGTCCACCTCTGAGCCGATGGGAGCATAGAGGATCTTGGGATTTGTAGTCATCAGGTGCACTAGTAAGCCCAGATTGCGCTGCTCTTTACTGGTAAAACCCAGAGAGCTCATATTTCCCTGCTTTAAAGCCTCAGGCTCAATTATCCTGAGGACAGACAGGAAGACTAGAATCAACCTTAGTGCTTATACTATGAACAAATAGGTATTTTTGGATACAGGCAATGTACTATGGAACAGGATATGCCCCAAAACTGACAATAACCTGGTTGCATAAGTGTGCACACCCTTAAACTTTGTTGAAGCACCTTTTAATTTTATTACAGCATTTGCCCACTCTTTTTTGCAAATGCACCTGTACACAGCCCTGTTCAGATTACACCACAGATGTTCAACTGAATTCAGGTCTAGACTACGGCTTGGACATTCCAAAACATCAATCTTCTTCTGGTGAAGTCATGCTTTTGTGAATTTGGATGTGTGCTTTGGGTCATTGTTGTGCTGAAAGGTGAACTTCCTCTACAGCTTTCTAACAGACCCCTGAAGGTTTTGTGCCAAAACTGCCTGGTATTTGGAACTGATCAAAATTCCCTACACCTTGAGGCCCCGGTTCCATCTGAAGAAAAACAGCCCCAAAGCATGATGCTGCCACCACGATGCTTCACTGTGGATATGGTTTCCTTTGGGTGATGTGCAGTGTTGTTTTTACGCCAAACATACCTTTCGGAATTATGTCCAAAAGGTTCAACCTTAGTTTCATCAGACCATAACACATTTGCCCACATGCTTTTGGGGACTTGATGTTTGCATTTGCAAACTTCAGCCGGGCTTGGATGTTTTTCTTTGTAAGAAAAGGCTTCCATCCTGCCACCCTACACCATAGCCCATTCATTTGAAGAATACGGGAGACTTTTGTCAGATGTAGCACACAGACAGTACTTGCCAGAAATTCCTGCAGCTCCTTTATTGTTGCTGTAGGCCTCATGTAAGCCTCCCTGGACAGTTTTCATCACGTCTTTTCATCATTTTGGAGGGATGTCCAGTTCTTGTCCAGTTCTCGCTGTTGTGCCATATTCTTTCCATTTGATGATGACTGTGTTCCATGTTATATCTAATGATTTGGAAATTATTTTGTACCCTTCTCCTGAATGATATCTTTCAACAATGAGTTCCCTCTGATGCTTTGGAAGCTGTCTGTGTACAATGGATTTTGCTCTGAGATGCAACTAAGAAAATGTCAGGAAAATAGAACAGCTGAACTTTATTTGTGATTAATTAGAGTCACTTTAAATGATGGCAGGTGTGTAATGACATCTATATAACATGAGTTTGAATGTGATTGGTTAATTCTAAACACAGCCACACCCCCAGTTATAAGAGGGTGTGCACACTTATGCAACAAGGTTATTGTAAGGTTTTTATTTTTCATTTTCCCCCTCGAAAATGTCAGTTTGTTTTTCAATTTAATTGTTCACATTATAGGTCACACGAGTGGAATAAGTTCTGACATGATTTATATTTGTCTCATTCTTTTAAATCACAAAAATTTGTAGACTTCTTATATCCACTGTATATAGTGCCGTCCTTGAGTATTTGGACAGTGACACTTTCGTGTTTATGACTTTGGACTTCAGCATATTGGATATGAATTTAACAACTTCAATTTGAATATATTTACATCCCTACAACATGAACCATGCAGTAGTAACATGCCATTTTATACATAGTTACCCCATTTTAGGGAAGTAAAAGTTTTTTGACAAATTAACATAATCCTATATAAACATGTCATATTTAGTAAGTTTCCAAATCATTTGCATTTTATGGCTGCCTGAAGTCTGTGACCCAGATGCTTCACCAGATGCTACGTGTCTTCCTTGGTGATACTCTGCCAGTCAGTATTGCCTTCATCTTCAATTCCTTTTTTGTGTGAAATATTTGCCTTCAGTCCGCTCTTCAACAAGTGAAAGGTACTCATTTAGATTCAGGTAGGGTGATTGTGTTGGTCAGTCAACAACATTACAGTTTGTGGCTCTGCAAAACTCATTGGATGATTAAGCTGAATATTTTGGGCTCATTATCCTGCTGCCCAAAAAGTTTCTGAGGATTAGGTTTGATCGAAGAAGAAAATATATTCCTGTAGAGAATTACAAGTTATACCAACAATAAAAACAAGTGAGCCAGTCATTTACATTTTTTTCTCCACACTTTCCTCTTGCCATGTAAATGTTTAACTAATTTGTCCAAAAACTCATCTGAACTCTGCAGGTATATTTATATTTTCATGCCACCACCACAATGTACAGAAAATGGTCTACACCTGGTTTACCATGTATAATCCAAAAAGCTGAACTACAAATCCAATTGTATGTCACAGTCCAAATCATTACTGACTTAACAATATACTTTATTTGTTCCAGTATGGCCATAAATCTGATGCTTCAGGATTTCAGCAACACATTCAAGCTAATGTCATTGCAAGTCTTCTAAGAAGACTTGAGACTAACATTTTCTGTGGTGGAGACATTAATTGCAGGTATCTATATCTCGTGAGGCCACCTTCTGAGGTAGCGTGTGCCAGATTTTTGCAAGTGTGAAGACCAAGTTTCTGTATCAAGTTTCTATCTGGCATTTCATCCTCTCATAATGTAACCAGCCCATAGGTAGGAACTTTCCACACTTCCTCCCACGCACCTGTTATTCCCACAGAGGATCGGCTGAAGCCCCGCCCACAACTGCACGAATGCAGAGAACTGCGAGTGAGGGTTCTCCTCTTCTTGGTCTTGTCCTCCACCCTCTTTCTCCTCCCCCCCGTCCTCCCCGGGGGTCTCTGTGGCATTGAGGCCCCAGGCGGTGGCGTTTACGGCCCAGGCGGTGGAGGCGTTGGCCGGGGTGCCGGGGCCGACACGGCCGGCGCACGCTCCTTTGGGGAGCAGGCGAGCCAGGCCAGACAGCAGGTCCACGTCCCGGAGGAGCCGCTCCACGTCGGCCAGGTCCTTCAGCAGAGCGCCCACATGAGACTGGGACAGGGGGGCTGAGGTGTTGGCCTGCCCCAGACGCAGCTGGGGAGAGAACGCAGAGAGGTGTGGAGAGACAAAAGAGAGGGAATGGGGTGTGAGAGAAAGAAAGAGTTAGAGGAAGAGAGAAATAAAGAGTGGGAGCGAGATCAACAGTTAACGAAAGAGTGAAATAGAGACAGAGATAGGTCCAGCATTAGAGATAATGAAAAGCCATGGAATGTCTCGCAATAACAAATACTCCAGTCCACAGTGGTTATCTGCTTGATGAGTGAAAAGCATCTCATCACCGGGGAATAATGCTCTGAATAGGGAATAGGGTGCCATTTGGGATGAAGCCACTGTCTCCCTCTGCTGTACCTTGTCAATGAGGCTCTGTGTGTCCATCTGGTCTCTCAGCTCCCGGCTCAGTTCTCTGAAGCGCTCAGCCCTCTGCTGCTCCCCTCCGCCACACACCGCGCTGCGATAGGCCTGGAGCAGAGGCCGCTGCTTCTCGGGAACCAATAGGATCTTGCTCAGCTCGTTAGTCCCGTCCTCCCGACATGTTACCATTTCCAACATGGCGCCAGTCAGGAGAACAGTCTTTAGGGTAAAAAATTTAATAAACCTCCATCATCATTATCAGTATATATGGCATCAGTTATTTCAATTGTAGTCCTCCATGACAAAACTTAGTGATTCAAAAGGAACATATGCAGGATGAAGGAGGCAATTAATCAGATAGAGGAGGCTTTACAAATGAGTCTGTCTACCTCCACCTCTTTTAGTCCCTGAGGGTCATATCTCTGGCCAGCTCCCCCTCCTGCCAGGCCTAAGGCCTGGGACATGACCTTGAGGAGGGCCTGCCGATGAGCTGCTTTGGTCGGGTCTTGTAAAGCTTTGTGGATCAGTCCTCCATCAAGACTATGCATGGCTCCCAACAGCTTCTCCTAAGGGGAAGAGTGGGGGTTACAGCTGCAATACAGTAATACATAAACTCATATCAATTTAATGTAATTTAAAGAAGTCTCATTGTAGCCCACCTCCAGTTGAAGGACCTTATCTGCAGGGCTTTGTGTAGTCCCTTTTGCACCTCCAGAACCCTGACTACTACCTGGCTCAGCTCTGGGGTACAGGCCAAAAATCAGGTTGAATGCCTAATGTCATCGGTGGGAGAGAAAAAACACACCCAGTCAGAGAACAGGAAGTTAAACCAAGACGTTCTCATGAATGAACTTCAACATGACGTTTATTTAAGGGCCCAAACACCACTGGGTGATAGAGATAAGTTGAGTGATTAGAACCTAGAAACTCTGTTCTAAGCACTAGAAACTCGGTTCTAATAACAATTGGATTGTTGTGGAGTGGAATACTGTTGATATTTCCCAAATGGGCATCTTTTCATGAATAGATCAAATGTAAATTTGTAAACAGGCACACTCAAAAACATTTAGCATTTTTCTATCCTTTTGAGCATCTAAAAATAATTTTATACACTACTGTTGAAATGTTTGGGGTCACTTACAAATTTCACTGATGTCAATTAAAACATACAGAAAATAAGTTTGAATAGGAAATATAGCAAAATGAATAGGAAATAACAGTCACTGACAGAGTTAGAAATCATGATTTTTTATTGAAATAATAATTGTGTCCTTCAAATTTAGCTTTTGTGAAAGAATCCTCCATTTGTAGCATATACAGTGTTATGGGTAACAGGTGTGTGTTTACCTATTATTTTGGTGACTATTTTCTTTTTTGGTTGGTTTCTTTTTGGGAATGAGCACAAGGGAGTGGCAAACTATGAATGTGACGCTGCTCCTACTAATTGATTGTCCTGCCTTCAGCACTTGATTGGGGTAGAACCATAAAAGGAGGTCCTATTTTGAAAACAGGGATTGGAGTGTAAGAAAGGAGTGAAAGTGTTTGTGACACAACTACATTCAAAGCTGTTGTGCTGTTTAGTGAATTCGGTATTTCAGCTACTGACTTGGTTTTTTTGGAAAGACAAACTGCGTGTAGCTATCTTTAGGCACCCTGTTTTTATATATATTTTTGGAGGCACTTCGTCAAGGACTATTTGACTACTAATGACAGAATGGCACCATCATAAAACAAAACATAGCAACACAGAATTAGTTTTTTTACTGACCCCTGATCAAAAGTCTGCTTACACTTAGTTCTTAATACTGTGTAATGCCCCCTTTAGCATTTAGTGATCGTTGTCTATGAGGCCCTGAATTCTTGCAGGTGGTACAGCTGCCATTTGTTATCATTATGATTTAAAAAGGAGCCAAACAAATATCTTATAATAAATGGCTTCATATGATCCCAATCCTTAAATAAAAGATAGTGATCATTTTTGCATGATCAGTCACAACTGTGTATATATATATATATATATATATATATATATATATATATATATATATCAATATATAATCCAATATAATCCAACCTTATATTGAACTTGTTGACATTCTTATCTGACAGTCGGCAGCAGCCCAACAGAAAGCTGTGGCCCATGACAGAGCTAACCAAGGTGTGGTGAGTAGTGTCCATTCTTCATTTGGTGTGCCACTCCCTGTTAAAGTGCTCTGTTGATATAGGGGTTATTGACATTTTTCGTTACGCAATGGTCAAACTTAATCATGTTATTTTTCACTTAGTTACGGTTTGTTTTCTTGAGTTCTGTAGGAAGGTGTGAGCGTATAGAGAATGGGCCGTAACAACAGCCTCGCAGACCTTTGGCATTCTAGTTGTCAAATTGTTGAGGTAATCTGAAAGTATTTCACCCCATGCTTCCTGAAGCACCTCCCACAAATTGGATTCTTACTTACCAAACCGTCAAGTTGCTCCTGCAACATCTGAATAGACTAGATTAGATTCAACTTTATTGTCATTGAATAAATACAAGTACAGTACAACAATATGCAGTAAGCATCTAACCAGAAGCGCAAATAGAAGAAGGCAGAAAATATATTTGCCTTAATTGCACATTTTGTGGGCCAGGTTGCTGTCCCTCAACGCAAACGACAATGCAACGACCAAGGAGCTCATTGTGGATTACAGGAGGTCTAAAGGCTGCAATCACGCCCCAGTTCTCATCAATGGCATTGGAGCGTGTGTCCAGCTTCATATTCCTGGGTGTCCACATCTCAAAGGACCTTACCTGGACACTCAACACCTCAGCCCTGGTCAAAAAGGGCCTGTACTTTTCAGAAGGCTGAAGAAATCACGTCTGTCCTCCAAGATCCTTGTGAACATTTATTGCTGCACAATAGTGAACATTTTGACAAACTGCCCCACAGTGTGGTTTATCAGTTGCTCCGTAACTGAAACGGTAGGTGAAAACTGCCCAGCACATCAGTGCCCAGCTTCCTGCCATCGTAGACCTCAGTCCTCCGTTGTTACATGTATGTATCCCTTGGGAACCTCACTGCTGCTATCCCTGCATTTTAGTTGCACTTGCACCCTGCACTTTCAACTTGCCACTTTGAGTACTTGTTATCATACTTGCATTTTTATTTTTATTTTACAGTTATTACATACGTGTCTACATCAAAGACCTCATTGCTCTATCTCTGCAACCCGGTGGCGCATGCCACTCTATTCCTTCAATTTGCCTCGATTTCTAAAAAATTTGAATTACCATTTAGAATTACCATCTGTACCCGCACAAATATTATCCCACTTGTAAGAGACATTATACTTAATACTTGTACATTTTCTATTTGCCTTAACAGCACATTAAGTATTGCGATTTGCAATGCAGTTGCCTTCAATGCACATCTATACATTCCACTTGTAATATACACTTAATACTTAAATATTTGTACATTTCCTGCCCTCTTCTATTTGGACTTCTGGTTAGTTGCTAAATGCATTTTGTTGTACTATACTTGTACTTGTTTAATGACAATAAAGTTGAATCCAATCTAATCTAATAATTCTATCAAATTTTCTTTAACCTATAACATTGACCCTTAAACTTACTCCTAACGCCTAAAAAAACTTAAATCCTATTTCCTAAACCCTATTCTAATTTTCCCCTAGACCTAACCTAAGCCTTTTTTACTGGACTGCGTAAGCGGAGCCGGCCAATAAGAGCGAATGATTCTTTCTGGGTGTGTGAGTGCCTGACTGACAACCCACTGTTAAAAAGCGCAGTGGTTACAGATGCAACCAAACAAATTAGGCATTAGGATTTGTTCTGGATAGACTAGAACTTCGCTAGATACAAGCTTCGGTAGCTACATTATAGTAAGCCTAATTAACACTGGTGATGGTTATATTGCAATGGACCAACTGCACCAATGGTTATATTGCTCAAAATTGGTTGGCTGTTCAACTGTCATTTTCATTATAGCTACTGTATTGCTATTAACTAGCCATCTACAACAATCTCTGTCTAATTTAACGTGTTGAATGTAGTGTAGCAATCCCGTTATACCTGTTGTTGGTTTGGATGTTAACAAATGTAGAGAACTAGTTTCAAGAAGCATGGAGTTTCGACTAATTGGTTTGACAATGCATAAAGTAAACAGACACCACATCTCCACACATGTTTAACGTGCAACAACACCCATCTGTTAAAACAGCGTAGTGGTTAAAGATGCAGTCTGTCACATGGTAAAACACAGATCGAATCCAGCAAAGGAAACAACATTCATCCCTTCCATTTGCAGGCTGGCTGAACTAGGCTTGCCTGGTTCCTTTTCTTGTTATCTCAAAGAAAAATTTCAACAACAGAAATAAAAACAAAATTTTCCCACAAGATCAACCGTACCTTGGTTTACAATCCTGTTTTAGGTCCTCACCAACATAATAAAACCGGTACACACACACATACACACACACACACACACACACACACACACGCACACACACACACACGAAAACAGGTGGTTCAGATATGTACTGCTTGGCAACGCAGCTGCAGATAATGGATGTCAGTGTTTGTTCTCTTATGGAGAACATGACAGACAGAGAGACAGGACTGTCAAGGGCAGCATGGAGACAAAGACAAACAGGGACAAGTGACTGACATGGAGAAGACATAGACAAGGTTCAGAGAAAGGCATTGACGATAGGGGACAAAAGGAGAGAGTGGGGGAGGGGGAAGGGGGGAAGACAAGGAAGTGAAGGGGTAGAGAGGCAGAGAGAGCGAGAAAGACAAAGACAGAGAGGACAGAGAGCGTGGAGAGAGATAAAGAGATAAATGAACTGAGACAGAAATGGGAGACAAAATGGATGGGAAAGAGAGCCAACTATTGATACAGTGCAATTCAATGTCACTGCTGAAAGAAAAGAACTGTGTTTGCCAAACGGAAAATCTTGGCGATTGACGTTTTCTTAGATTTAGGTGTCAAAATTGCATTTTCCAATAACCAAGGTTTCAAATGTCAGTCTACACTTACAGTGTTTCTTAGCTCATCGGTCAACAGTCATGTCAAATCACCACATAAAACAGTACCTGGTGGGGTTAAGTGTGTGTCAGAGTGTGTGTGTGTGTGTGTGTGTGTGTGGGTGTGTCTGTACATATCTGTGCACGTGTGCTCAACACTGACCTCTTTTAGGTTGATAGGAGTGGAGACCAGCAGACTGGCCGTATCATTGGGGAGGGACAGATTTTTGACCAGGTAGTGATGAAACACTGATGGGTTCTTCAACACACTGGCCACAGTGAACCCTGCTGGCGGTGAAACACACGGCAACACCATTAACAAACAGACATCAGTTCCTGGAACTGAAACCAGACAGAACAATGTAGTTGAGTAAAGTCCCAGGATATTAGCAGGTGCAGGGTACAGAAATAAACAAATGAAATGTAGATCAATAAGTTCAAATACATTTACAAAGAAATCTCATTAATACAATTTCAAAAAACAATACTTGTCCGGCACATCATGTATAATATAAAATGGAACAAAAATGTTATTCCAACTGCCTTTTATCAACCACATTTACCAATGACCTTTTGGTTGATAGCAGAAGTTTGGTCCCACACACTGTAGATGTCGCAGAACACAAGTAAACTATATAACATAATTTTTTATTATCATAGACATCTCATTAACATCTCAAAAGGTGCCTTTCTAAGTATGCGATATATCTATTCAGTGCGTATTTATTTCAAGGCTGAAACACATGCAACAAAACTCCACCTTGGCTGCTGTTAAACGCGTTGTCCAGGGAGGATGTGCTGAGGCTCTCCAGGTGTTGCTGTAGAGACTCCAGCTCCTGGCCCAGTCCCGGTCTGTCTGCTGTAAACAGGTGGTTCTGTAACACCACCTCACTGATCCGCTCCAACAACTGGGTCACACTGATGAAGGATGGCGAGAAAGAGCAGAAACAGAGTGAAAGGAGCGCGTTTTGGGGTACAGTTCAAAGACATTATGGCAGCCCTCTCCTCTTAGGGGGAACCCATGTATCAAATGACAAAGCAGAGATATATTGATCATATCTATGTAATTACAGACAATGACACTCGTTCACTACTGCTTCTATTCAGAGAACATCATGACACGGTTTGAAAACCACTGTTGTAGATAATAACATTGACACTAACCCACTGCTAATGGCAAGAGCCATGAAATCTAAAGGCTTTAGGAACAGAGAGATGAGAGAGAGAGAAAGATAGCGACAAATGTGTAAAGAGGGAGAAAATAGAGACAGAGAGAGAGAGAACGAGAGAGAATGAAGGAAAGAGAGAGACTAGACAGAGAGAGCAGCTAAGGGTGCCCGTGACTCACGTGGAGTTCTTGTACTGTAGGAAGCCAAACTCGTCCCTCTGGCCGTCGGGGCATAGAGACTGCATGATGGGAATGATGCCTGCTGAGGTGAGGGGGGCTGCACTATAGAAGGCTGGACAGGAGGAAGGGGACCACAGGGAGGACAGACAGCGAAGGAGATGGAGGAGAGAGGGAGGAGGGGAAGAGAGTGGGAGGACAGGGACAGGAGTAAGATAGGGGAGGGAGGATAGGAGCAGGGCAGAAGATATGGAGGGAAGAGGGGGCAGAGGTGAAGTGAGAGAAGAGGGAAGGTTGGAGGACGGTTGAAGAGAGGGAGGAGAGGAAAAGTGAGGAGGGGAGGAGAGAGGGAGGAGGGAATATTGAAAGGCACAGAGAGAGGCAGTACAAAGACAGGATTCACACAGAAATATAAGAACGGAACGGGGATATGATAGAAGTGGAATGGAGGGCATTGGTGGGTTTAAATGTAGGGTTTATATGTAGCCAAAACACCCAAATAGAATGGATGATGAGGAAAGAGACAAAAAGAAAGACGAGGTTAGAAAGAAAGAGAAACCCAAGTAACACAGCAGGTGGCAGAAAGGAGATGGACTCAGATGTCAGGCTTGAAGGCATATTGTCTTCATTCTGTTTTAATAAAATGTCACTCCGGTTTCTAATCCTTACTGCTGCTGGATATCCTTTCAGCCTAGGCCCATGCATAAACTGTAAGCAAGAACATTTCCATGACGACCACACCTCAGTCTGGCTCCTATCAGATTCTACAGGTGTTCCGACCCCACTAGGAAGGTTTTTCTAGCCACTGCGTATCAATATCTAGTTGTGGCTAACTCTTTCGCGTTTCAGGCTGGAAAGGCATTTTGTGAAAACTGCTGAGGTAAAAAGGCCACTGACAGTTTTCCCCATCTCTCTTTCTCAGCAGGACAGATCCTTGAGGGTCTCCTCAATGACCCATTCCTCAAACAGTCAGGCAGCCATTTTGAAGACATTCTTGACATGCCATCATAAAAGAACTTCAACCATATGAAGTGCTTTAGATCTTCTAGCTAATTATTAGAGAACATTTGAAATGCCATGGGGGAAAGCCATTGTTTTATATTAGCGTTGCTTAACTGGCATTGTAGACTGCAGTGTAACCATATTACTAAAGACTGATTTTAGGTTTGTAAATAATTAAATGGATCTGCAGTTTTAACATGTGGTGATATTTCCTAGCTATTTTATTCATATAATGACTCTTATCAAAAATGAATGATGCCCTGTGAATATAAAAATCTATCGTTCTCACTAGCATTGCTTTATCCAAGTCCATTTCCAGACTAGACCACTGACAATACGCCAATGTTGCAGTCATATTGAATAACCTATAAAAGGTAGAAAAAGTGACTGCTGAGCTCAATCCAGACGAATAAGTCCTTCTGTGAGCACTTCGTGTATCTCTTAGATCAGTTGGCACATAGAGACAAAAATCTAAGATCGGTTTCGTGTTTTCCCATCTCTGGTGGTATCCATTAGGTAAGGAGATGGTACAACTAGCATCCACAGCTGCTGAGTCATGTCTGCCCAGTTAAATTAGTTTTCAGTTGCTTTGGTTTTGTTATCAATTGTATGGTGCAGCGTTTCAAAACTCTTAGTACAAGAATCCCAACAGATCATACTCGTAAATCATTGAATGTTGCTTTAAAAACATCCGATTTTTCTTTCGTTTAATATGAAGACATCTTTCACCAGAAGATACGAGATTCAACAACTAAGTCTTCAAAACATAACTGTGTAATTCTTTCAGTTTAGTCACTGTAACAATCAGTTAGTTCAAGACCAAACAATGTAAGACACATGTTTCTAAACGTGCTAAAGGTAATTTGTTACAGTTTATTTCACTGTTTTCACATTAGGCAAAACACTAACTGTACATTACTCAGAAAATCATTTACATAATTTCTATATCATAATAGAAAATGTGATCAATGATGCCATCTTCTACAATCACTGATGCAAAAAAAGTAACTTTTATTGCAACATGGCTTTTTTGTCTAATCAATTGTAACAAATACTATCAGAAATAAATATAATAAATGTTAATGTTAAGCACACACTATAATCATTTACATCCATTCTGTCTTTTGCATTTGGCCATGATATCATGTCTTCATTTTTCATGCACTCTGGGAAGAAACTTTTGGTGTGGCAAACCCAAACGTGACATTGGTTACTTGCGATGTCATGAAAGGGCTTATCCATAAGCTGTAGGAGGGTGACATGCTCATGGGGATGGCAGTCATAGACTCTCTACCTCCATAATGAAAAGGAGATTATGAGAACAGGTCAAGGGTCAAGAATCAGGGATTGGCCCAAAATCAGTCCTGAATCACCTCTGAACGGTGGAACCTAACATTAACAAACAAAAGGCTATTAAGGAACTCAATGAAGTGTGCAGCCACAGAATTTTAAGACCCAAGAAGTGTCTTATCTCCTACCACCCCATCTTTAGATATGGCTGCACACAAGAATATGTTTCCCCCACATTGTCTAGACACATGGACAGTTGTTCATTGGCCAATGATATTGCGCTGACACTGTCGGATTTTGGCCCGGTCGAAGCCAGCTTTATCAACAAATATGTAATTGTGATGGTTCACAGCAGTTCAGTTTGTAGTTTTGACCCTGTACATGGTCTCTCTGATTTATTCCTCTGCCTTGTTGTCTGTCCTGCTCCATAGTGAAATACATTGCCAGTGTACACATGGTTTATATGGTTATATGGTAACCAGCTGTGGTACTACTGTCAATGGCAATCATGTCCTGTTCACGACAGTATTGTAATGTACATAAACAATGCAGTGGTCTTTTGTGGCTCACACTACTGAAACCATGGTTGTGAGTTTGAATCCCACAGAGGTCACATACCAATCTATAGCTTTAGGGTGGTGATTCTTTACATTTCAATCGGAACAACAGACAAATCAATGTTATATACATTCAGCACATCCACCAAATGGTTGAGTGATGATCATTTAAAAACAATGAGCAGTGCTGACAGCATGTGCTTGGTACGAATATAATATATTTCAATGTGAAACATGTCCTTCTAGTTGTTTTTTGTACTCAGTCAATGTCAGATGTACTTAAGAGTTGCGAAAAAAGGGAATTTCTGATGATCTGTCATGTTTCCTGTATTAAGAGTGGTGAAATATTACCACATACTTACATAAATAGTATCAAAGCATATGAAAAAAAGTGTAATAGTTACAGTGATAAGTTCACTAATGCCGAGTTTAACTGAATAGTGGGTACAATCCAGCTGGCACCATAGTCCCTGTTGAGCGCCGTACTGTATCTTAGACCAGGGCTAATATTGCAGTGGTTTAAAATAGTGCACAAAATAAAAAAAATGAATGGGAAGCTAGTCTCACCACTTCATCCCAGTACAGACCTGACATCTGGTCCACCATCAAACATTGGCTTCAATATAAAGGACATGGGAACGTGTAAGGTGCCATGAAAAGCAGCAGGTAGACGAGTGAGTCCGCATGTTGCAAGGTAACCTCGCTGTCTGATGAAAACCTCCTTTGTACATTCTGGCCAACTTCCATTGTTTTCCATTTACTGACAGCGGTGACACCCGTCTGCGTGACAATTAAAAAGACACTAGGACGGCGAGAGTGAATTCAAAACTGCTGTCCGAGTTTCAGGATGTTCATTAACAGGAAAATAGGCTGTTCTTTTCAGTATGCTTTTAAGCTTCTGTTTTGGAGATAAGGGTTTTTCATCAGACAAAGATTTTGTACAGGATGACCAGCAGTACTGGAGTTGTAGTTACAAGTTACTGGAGATTACAGAAACACAGACAGAAACACCCCAAATAATTCCCAAATAAACACACACTCACACACACACAGCGATCCCCCTCCATACCCCACACAGAAGCATTGTCTTCACACAGACAGTCGTGACATTGATTTTCAGTGTGGCACAGTTATCGATAAAATGTAGTATTCTCCCCCAAGTTCCACTTTTATGTAATTTAGCTGACGCTCCTCTTTAGACTCAATGGATGCAACTTCATCCTGGTCCTCCGTGGGAATGGAACCCGCAACCCTGGAATCGCCAGCGTTACGCTCTGACAACTGAGCAACACATTTGAAACAGCGAGTGCTGCCGTCAGTCAGTCAGTCTGAGTGTCAGTCTGTCTGTCTGTCTTAGTCTTTCTGTGTCTGTCTGTCTGTGTCTGTGTGTGTCTGTGTGTGTCTGTCTATGTGTGTCTGTCTGTGCGTGTCTGTGTGTGTCTGTGTGTGTCTGTCTATGGTTGTCTGTCTGTGCGTGTCTGTTTGTGGGTCTTTCGGTCTGTCTGGGTGTCTGTCTGTGTGTCTGTCTGTGTGTCTGTCTGTGTGTCTGTCGGTCTGTCTGTGTGTCTGTCTGTGTGTCTGTCTGTGTGTCTGTCGGTCTGTCTGGGTGTCTTTCTGTGTGTGTCTGTGTGTGTGACAGTGTGTCAGTCTGTCCCTAACAGCGCTAACTCTTCTGCATTAGTCTTGTGCGATATAGGATCCGCTGGCTGCATATGACACAGTCTTCATGACAGAAACCCTGGTGGACTCTTTTCCCCTCTATAGTCTACTGCTCTGGCTGGAAGTAGTACACTAGAAAGGGGACACAGTGCCGTTTGGAACGCCTGAGGCTCAGCTTGACGTTGACAAGACAGAGACATGGAAACCAGTCACACACACACACCCGGTCTAACGTCCCACAGAGGATTACAGCGGCAGACCCGACTCGGAGTCATGGTAATCATAACCGTTAATGAGCTTTTCATGAATGAGCCAGTCACAGTCACGATAACAAAGACAGCTTGGACACTTACAGACTGATCCAGCATGCAGCGTACATGCATCATGCCCAGACGAGTGTAGGGAGAAAAAGACAGAGAAGGAGACAGAGGAAGAGAGAGAGAATGGACAGCCACATAGCAAAACAGAGAAAAAAACAGTACATGTAAATTAAACAGGGGTGGACGTCTGTGAACAATGACAAAGGCACAAACTAACGTGACTGAAAAAATGGTTCTATGAATGACATGAGGGACCAGACAGCTCCTGTGCACCTTTGCAATCGGGCCGTCGCTGGCAGATTGGCAAAGTTGCGCCTTTCACAACTGAACAGGAAAAGGCGGCGGTTCTATACAGCGATATCCTCTTTCACAACAACACACGTCGTCCGTCTCAGATTGCAGCCTATGCCCTTTATAATGAACTACAGGTGACTGGCGATTGGTCTGAAACTGGGCACCAAATGGGTAATAGGGTACTTCTTAAGGGGCAATCATTTTCTGTTTAGGTCAAGGCGCTTGCGCTGTCAGTGAATTGCATAGCAGGGCTTTAGGTGAACAGATGGTTGGATCGATGTGCCGTATCTGAACTGATGTTGGCGAGCAGCCCTTCCCCACCGGGGGGGCAACAGTGAGCTACACGCGCCAAGACGAGTCCTCGTCCCGCTAAGGTCAATTCACGTTAAAGATCTTTCAATAAAACAAGGATTCTTGGGATGCTGAATCAATAAACGGGAAAAAGGAGCACACCGACCACGAATTCTGGAATACCAGGGATTTTATTGACGGTTTCTGTAATGTTCTGAATGAGTCTGTTCCCAGATCTGTCTGGGTTCCCGGCCGGCTCCGCCACTGTCGTTGTCAAGACGAACAATTTCTGACATGACTAGGACTTCCAAGGATTTGGCACTGACATATTAACCAGGCAGGCACACAAAGACTTCTCAAAAAATATGTTTATAGGGTTTTATTCACACTCTGTCATGAAGCTCCTTTCTTTGTTTAGTTCTTTCTTTCCTACCTTCCTTAACGGGGATGGCCGGTTTCTTCTGTCGCAGTCCCAGCAGAATGAAGAAGAGAACCAGGGGAATGAAGATCTCAAAGGCCAACACCCACTGTGGACGTGGGGGAACGGAACATAACATGAAATAGAAAAAACAAAAAGAGAGAAGAGGGAGAGTGTTAACCCAGTGACCAGCTAAAACTGTGTAGCTACAGTAAAAGACAGCAGTGCAACTCCAAGTTTATATTGAGTCACCGCTTTGCTTTTCACACTGACCCACTAGTTGTCAATTCTCGTTCATTTGGCGATGGATTAACCAAGCGATTGGATTGAGTTGACTTAACTTTGTGTCAGTTATTGATCCGTTAAATCAGGGACTTAGTGGTGTGAAGGTTGAACACTTCTGCTAAATATGCATTATTGACTTATGGATTGTGCACCAGTGCTTTCAAGTGGAAGGCTACAGATACTATATGCAATAAAAAACAGCAAAGAAGTATATAATGTACCATGCACACACACCCTGAGCGTGCGCACACACACACACACACACAGACACACACACGTCTGTGGTTTCCGTCTGGCAAGAAATGAAAACAGCATTTTCCATTTCACACATTTTAGTGATAGAGATACATATCTGGTAGAGAAATCAGAGCAGAAGAGGTAGACAGCTACACAGCAAAAAGAAAAAGAAAAGAACAACAACAGACATTAAAATAAACGTCAGACACACAGTGTGTTACAACCACCCCACCTGGAATTTTCTCAAACAGAAAAGAAATGATTACACGACTAGTCACCCCTTTTGCTATGACACACCTGAATGAGCTGAGGCGCAACCAAAAGTGATGTAATTAGTTGAATGGAGTCCAATTAAGGTATTTCACATGATTTCAGGTTTAATGCAACTCTCTGGAAGTCCCACTGTTGGTTGATACAGTTCATACCAAAAACGACAACAAGAAGGACAAAAGAACATGTAAAGTTCATCTAGAATATGGTTCTTTAAAAGCACAAATCAGAGGGAGGTTGTATGAACACTTTCAAGGCACTGAACATCCTTTAAGCAGAGTCCATTATTAAGAAATAGAGAGAATAGTGCACAACTGGGAATCTGTCAAGAACAGGCCATCCACAAAACAGGCCCTGGTCAGGGAGGCCAACCAGAGGCCTTTGGCAGATAAATGTGTAACTGTCTTCCACGGCTGAGTGGGAAGAAACTCTGCCTACAGACAGCCTGGGTGCCTTACAAAAGTTGCCTTTAAGGGACCGTGTTAAAAAGGAAAACAACTCACATGAAATCTCTGCGAGATTTTGCTATGAAACTGCTGTGTCCAGATATAGAAAGCGGGCAGAGACCTCCAAGAAGACTCATGTGATTGGTTGACTAAACTCTTATTTGAACCAGGCTGGCTGGAACATTACGACATGTTCTTACTTTAAATTCTAATCTTTACCCTTACTCTAATCCACCTGTACACTTATCCATAATATATTCAATTTCTTCCTTCAGGCTCAATGTGTAATAACGCCCTGTCATGCATATCTAATAAGCAACGTGTGCCTATTTCTAAAAAACCTGTGATACTGTGGTGGATATCTTATTAACACTGAAAATCAGACACTCAGTTTGTCCATTTCAAGAGATTTCAAAGAGAAAATGACTCTCAACCTTTCTTTAAGTTATTCCGCCCCTTGCCTCCTGCCAGGCCATCAATGTAAATAAGAAGTTGCTCTAAATTGACATGGCTTTTTAGAGAAAGGTTAAATTAAACAACAAATTCTTCCTCCTGGCCCAGCTTTGAGACCGGCTGCCACACTCCGAAGTAGAAACATTCAATTATACACGCCTTGAACCCAACAAACAGCAGATTGCAAAAGCCATGATTCATAAATCACATCAAGAATGATAAGGTTTATGCCTCCTGATTAGAATTCAAGACAGAGAAAGAGTGAGGAGAGCAGTGAGGAGAGTGAGACGGGCGAAGCAGGAAGCATGCAGCAGACAGCAGGACAGAGTGGCGTGCAGATCTACCCCCCCCCCCCCGCGCGTGCAAATAGCTGCAGGACTGGACGCTGCAGGAGTCGGATCGTCCTGCAGAAGACAGTTGGAAATGCAGGCTGGGGGCTAAAGCTCCGTCCTCTGCAACAGTCTGCTGGGATGCATCGTGGCCCACATAGACCCAACAAACCAGTCCGTCGGTACCGCACCGGCAAATTCTGGGCGTCAGAGGACCAATGAAACGTGTCCCCCAACGCGTCCCCGTTGGCTCTTGTTGAAGTAGCACTGGGAAGTGCCAGAGGATCATTTCTACCCGTCAGCAGCGGTCGGCTCCTCCTACACGACGTCTACATATGTCCTGGTTTGAACTAATTCCGCAGATTAAAAGCGACCTAGTCTGTTGGGAACCGTGACGCATGACGCATGGTGCATATCATAAGAATGATATTATAACATTATAAAATGCTGGAAGGGGAACTTGGTGTTATTGAAGGGGGTAGTGTGGAAATGAGAGGACTGAGAGGACGGTTGTGGTGGAAGGAGTCTACAGAAAAATGACCACAGACAGATTACCACACACAGATGACCACAGACAGATTACCACACACAGATGACCACATACAGATGACCACATACAGATGACCACACACAAATGACCACACACAGATGACCACACACAGATGACCACAGACAGATGACCACACACAGATGACCACAGGCAGATGACCTTGCTGACCTGGCTGGACGTCAGCGATCTACTCTGTCAGTTTGTCAGTAAGGGGAAATCTGTTTTGTAGGGGAAACAGACCAGCCTGTCTAATACGTTACCCAGCACCAAGGAAAACAAAACAGTCACCTGTGCACACATCTGACTTTCTTGCTCTCTCCTTTCATTTGAATTCTGTTGAAATCAAGGGCTTTGCTTGCATAAGAACATTTTGTGTACATTGCCAAATCAAGTGGAAATAAAGGAAATTCAATTACTCACATGGAAACCTTGCGCATTTGATTTTCAAAAGGATAAAAGCTTTAACAATTTTCCATTATTAGCTATTGTATGTACAGTGTTTAACAATGTGCAAATGGTTACCAGTAAACAATAACTGAAAATAAGTAGTGTGTAGAATAGGCCAATTGGTCATTTTTACAACAGTGTTTCAGCTCCACCGATTGCCCTTTTCACATGGCAACCAGACACAAATCTTGTTGTTGTGATTGCACACTGCCGTATTTCGCCGAAAACATAAAAGTGTATCAGCGTCTCAAATACTTTATGAGTGTTCTCTCATGCTATCCTTCTTGCTAACTTTCACCATTCGTCTTTCTAAAGTTTACCTTTCCCACCCTCTACCACAACCACACACTCACAAAATACGCATGCAAGCGTAAATAAGCAACCACACACACACATACCTTAACCTGAACACAACCCCGGCTTTAAAAGTATGCCCAATCAGAAGTTCTTCCCTTAACCTAAGCCGGAAATTGCACTTTCCCTAGTGGGGACTGAAAAAAAACACCTGGTTTAACTATTTAATGCATGCCCAACATGATCACACAGACCTTAATCTCTCACACGCACACACACGCACACACTGCACCGCAGCACATGGCCTTCTGTCCAATCAAATTCTAGATGCTGAGTCACCAGTGAGGTAGGTAGGATGGATAAGTGATTGAGTGACAACGTGTATGTATGTGTGTGAGTGATGTATCCCTACTCATCGCTGGGCTGTGGCCCAGTCATATCTGACTGACTTGACAGAGAGGGAGGTCAGACAATCTGTCTGTCTCTCTGTGAAGGTCAGCATAGACAAACCGGTCTTTGACGTGCCTCTCCCACAAAGCACAATGACCCAACTGACACCATCAACAAAGCTTTCGTTATAAGATCCTGAGTGAGTAGTAAACAGCACTGGTCTTTCTGCCTAGTGTGGACACAAAAAAACAAGCGAGGACAAACACACTCACAAACTCACATATAAACCCACTAAAACATACACACACTCTACAGAAAATCACTATCTAGGGAGCGCTTGTCTTCTATTAGAATATCTCAAGATTATTGATTTTTTTTGTGCCCTGAAAGGACAAATACAATCCTTTCAATTGAATATTAAATAGCTTCCCATCTGAATCAGTGAGTTTCAAAGTGCCGGTTTGGGGTTTTTCTCTACCAAATTTGCATGCAAGGGGTATATTTTCCATTATTTATAAGAGTGTTCCAATGCGCCTATCTAGCTGCTCTATTCAATACTGAATGCAGAGGTGGACCAGAGAGATGCAGGATTACTGTAACAAAGACACAAACACACACTCCCACCCTCCCCCACTCACATACCACACACGTCAGGAATAACATATTCTATTTTTTGTGAGGTAGTTGACGTTCATACATATATTATTGATTTAATTGATCCGCATTTCAAAGCTATATCAAACAGCTAGCATATTTGGAGGTTGTTGGAACACTTTGGTTTAGGTTCTGGCAATATATTTCCTAAATGGTTAAGCTGAAAAAAATATAATTGCTCTGAGAACAGTGTGAAATATTTGCATAATATGGGAACATACATTTTTGGGGTTGCGGGATTTGTTAATATTTTGGACCATTAAGACAAGATCATAAAATAGTATTTTTTTAACTATGCCCTTCCAGGCCTAATGAGAGGGCGGGCCAGAACGTGAAACCACTGCGCTAGGACAAAAGATCCAGCACATCTTACGTTATGAATACAAAGCTGTTCATTTCTGTCCAGTAAACAGACTCAATTTCAAAAGAAATAAGCATTCATTAAGGTCAGGTCTGGCCAATCAGCGGTCATGTCTAAACACATGCTAGAGGACAGAGTAATTGAGTACAAGGAGGAAATCACATTTTCACATGGGAGCATTGGGTGTTGCATAATATAAATTAACCAACATATTATGTACACAACCCTGGATAGCTTTTTTCATTTAAAATTAATGAATAGTATGTCTTCATTGAAAATCTGAAAACATTCAGTGACACAAATTTGCCTAAAAAAAGAGGGTCAAAACTTTTTTGGCTAAAGTATGCGCTTTACAAACTACAGACAGTCCATGACCTTTCAATAAACTATCTGACTTCTAACAGTCTTCCCAACCCTAACACTTATTTTAACCCTAACAGTCTCCCTAACCCTAACACTTATTTTAACCCTAACAGTCTCCCTAACCCTAACATTTATTTTAACCCTAACAGTCTCCCTAACCCTAATTTTAACTTAAACAATCTTCCTAACAGTTATTTTAACCCTAACATCTTTTGTATGGTCAAGAAATCTGAAGCTTTTGTCAACTATCAACAAATAAGAAAACGCTTATTAGATTGAAGGATAGGGTTAAGTCAGAGTTAGCAAGCATTTAGTCAGGGAAAGGGTTAGGGAAATGGTTAGGGTTAGGGTGAGTTTAAGGTTTGGGTTTGTGTTACTATATCAGGTAATTGAAATGTTGTTAACATTCTGTGGATAGTTCTGTAGAGAACCTACAGACTGACTATACAAAAGTCTTACAAAGAAGAGAAAGACAAAGAGGAAAGCTACTTTTTCACGCCACTGTGTGTGTTTCCTTCACACAATGTGATTCGATAACCTACTGAGAACAAACTGAGAGAAAGAAAGCAGGAAGGGGAGCGGAGAGAGAGACAAATATAATTTTAAAGTCCCAGATAATTGCATTCCAGCCATGCCATTCAAACATGTTCCACTGAGTCATTGTACAGGCTGTGTTCTAAATGGCAGCTAAATGACAGCACTACCTTGTTCAAAGTATGGTGCTATAAATACTGATAGAGGCTTTCGTTTGGGACAGGGCCACAGTGAAGCCAATGTCTGAGATTCACAAAGTATGTAGGTAGGTGGTTGGAAAAATCTAATGGTGTGATTATTGCCAAGCAGTTTATCCAAATGGTCGGGTCTCCAACAGTCACTTAAAAGGGAGTAATAGTATAATTTTGAAATTTTTCATGGTACCAGTGTCTGTCTGTCTCCATTGTCTTGGACTGAACTCACAAGTGGAGAACAGGACAGTGTTAGAGTGACATCACAGGGCCCCTCTCCCTCATCTCCGTGGTAGGTACAACCATGCGAAAAAGCACAGAGCTACAATGGCAGAGCACAATGACAGCTACAATGGCAAAGCTACAGTAGCAGAGCTATAGTAGCAGAGCTACAAAAGGAGAGCTACAACAGGAGAGCCACAAAAGGAGAGCCAAAGCAGCAGAGCTACAATAGCAGAACTACAGTAGCAAGTAACTCTGACAGAGCAATAACAGCAGAGCTACAGTGGCAGAGCTACAATTGCAGTACTACAGTGGCAAAGCTACAGAGAGAGTGCTACAGTGGCAGTGCTACAGTGGCAGAGCAACAACAGGAGAGCTACACTAGAAACAGGTGATGCTCACAGGGTATCTTTGCACTCAAATAAACCCACAAAGTCAATTGGCTACAAAATAAATGTTTCTGAAGACAACTGCGGACTGATTGTTTAGATTTTGATAGTGGGTGAGCCAGATATCTTAAAATGGGAGGAATTGGCTACATTTCTTGTCATTGGCTGTGTTTTGTTGTGAAGAGTTTGTGTCATAAAAAAATGCATTACAAGAGATATATGAAGCAAACAGTGGGATTCAGATATTTTGACAAATCTCCTACATTTTGATGGTGTTCCCCGTCAGAGGGCAAATGGAGCTGACATCCGAGCATGAACGGAACCCTGTTCAATAGAAATTGATTGAATCTCCATACTCCATAAATAAGATGCTAGCTTGAGCCAAAGACACTTCCAGTATTCCCCAAGGAAGGCTTTACTCCTTTCCCTCGACCTAAATGCTTAGATATACAGCACAGAGGAATTGCCTTTGTCTGTAAATAATGTCTGCCGCTGACCTGCAAAACACACAGAGATCTGTTCATCTTCTTTTTATATGGATTGAATAACACTGGAGACTAATGATTGTGATACTAAGGACTGTCAGCGTTTGGATCTGGAATGAATGTGTCTGTTTCACCAGGCAGGTCCCAGGCTAACTCGATTGTCGACGCCTGTCATTTGCCTCCTGGATTGGGATAATGTCATATTATGATAACACAATCCGACAACCACGTCATATGACAGTGGTCCGATCACCAAATGCCCCAGTCAATGAGGGGGCACATAACCTCAACCAAATGCCCCAGTCAATAAGGGGGCACATAACCTCCACCAAATGCCCCAGTC
The DNA here is from genome assembly GCA_016801105.1 of Esox niger. Taxonomy (NCBI): domain Eukaryota; kingdom Metazoa; phylum Chordata; class Actinopteri; order Esociformes; family Esocidae; genus Esox; species Esox niger. The sequence continues at coordinate 25,795 of JACXGJ010002186.1, read as the reverse complement.
AATAAGGGGGCACATAACCTCCACCAAATGCCCCAGTCAATAAGGGGGCACATAACCTCCACCAAATGCCCCAGTCAATGAGGGGGCACATAACCTCCACCAAATGCCCCAGTCAATGAGGGGGCACATAACCTCCACCAAATGCCCCAGTCAACGAGGGGGCACATAACCTCCAGTTGATGCAATGCCACGGCCAAAGTAGTCTGCCTGGGTTGTAATCAGGATTTCCAGTGGAACAGCTCCCAATCTTCCTAAAGTGTCCAGTGAAGAGAACATCAGGGCCACGACGACCTGCTTAGGATTGGTTGGTTAACAAAGGTCACCCAAGGAAATATAACAGCACATGCAAGAAAAATTACTCTAATTACTTTACCCTTTTCAAGAAGATATAAGAGGCATACAAAGTTATACTGGGGGGGGGCTGTAGTCTTTTCTGCTAGAGTCTGCATGTCTGTGGGGTGTTAATTATGTAAACTGTAAGCGTCACAAACAACCTTTTGATCTTTCTGCTTGTGGAGCAGTAGTTTCTTTCCAAACTTCAGGACACAGTGGGCCTAAATGCATCAAAAATATCCAAATTAGCAGCTTCACAACATCAGTTATTAGCGGAGGCTCTGTCTTTGGGGCCAGGTGTTGTTTCACCATGAACTATGAACAACTGAAAACACTACCACTGAACTGGTCTGCTGTCTGGTCTCTCTGTCAGTCTCTCTGTGCTCCTCTCTCTTATTCTCTCTCTTTCCCCGATCTCTACCTCTACCTCTCCCCCTGTCTCTTACTCAATCTTGACTGTCATTTTTCATGCTGCTCTCTTTCTGTTTTTCTATTTCTCACTATTTGTTCTATTGTTCTATTTGTTCATCTCTGTCTCTACACCTCCCTTAGACTCTCTTTTATCTCAATACCCAGTGTCTGTCTTTTCTGCAGCATAGTAAGTTCCTACTGAGCCATCCCTATGTACAGTACATTTAAAGCAGAGGTCTGAGTAGGGTCCACATACAATTAGTCAGAACAGGTCCATGGGTCTCAGTCGCCAACAAGACAGGTTCCAGTCAACAGAAGAGAAAAGGTGATTTGAATCAACAGAAATGAACAGAGGTTCCACTTAATATAAGAGAACAAAGAGAGGTTCCATTTAATAAAAGAGATAAAAGACAGGTTCTGTTCAACAGAAAAGAACAGAGTACAGTTCTAATGAAGGGAAGACGGTGTTCCCTTCCTATGACTGTGTGTGTGAGGAGTACAGTGTTCTTCTGTTACACTATATGGGGTTATGAACACACGCTCTGTGTGACTGATTTAGCCCACTGCAGTAACAGGTTATAATATCATGCTGATTCTATTAATCAGTAAGCGTCAGAGACATTCTGGTCTCATTTAACATACAGTACCAATAAACCTACTTCTCCCAGGTTACAGTGTATTTCTTTAGCAGATATGCTGTACTTCATCCTAGATAGCCTCTCTGTCAGTTCTCTAACACAAAGGAAGAAGCTTGTTGCTTCTGCTCTCACTGTAGTCTAATAAAACGCAGATGATCAATTATTGACGAGCAGCTCAGCACTCATTTGCAGTTCAATTATTAAGAGGTCTGATCATGAGAAAGCTCTGGTCATGAATCCACTACGGAGTGCTCTGGAGGAGATTAAAGTGTGAGATATACCAGGTGTGTGTGTGTGTGTGTGTGTGTGTGAGTGTGTGTGTGTGTGTGTGTGTGTGTGTGTGTGTGTGTATGTGTGTGTGTGCGTATGTTAACTTCAAATAAGAAAATGCTGCTGTATTATGAGGAAGCACATTATGAATGCTTTCCTGCCTGTCAATGTATTTCTCAGTCTGTGGTTTTGGGAGAGGTGAGGTATATGTGTCTCAGCCAGTCCTGACTGATTTGTAGGATTTTCTATCCTCCAGCCAATTCTAATACCAGTCCTATCCTCCAGTAAATTATAATACCAGCCCTTTTCTCCAGTCTGTTCTAATACCAGTCCTATCCTCCAGTCTGTTACAATACCAGTCCTATCATCCAGTCAGTTACAATACCAGTCCTATCCCCCAGTCTGTTATAATACCAGTCCTATCCTCCAGTCTGTTACAATAGCAGTCCTATCCTCCAGTCTGTTACAATACCAGTCCTATCCTCCAGTCTGTTACAATACCAGTCCTATCCTCCAGTCTGTTATAATACCAGTCCTATCCTCCAGTCTGTTACAATACCAGTCCTATCCTCCAGTCTGTTACAATACCAGTCCTATCCTCCAGTCTGTTACAATACCAGTCCTATCCTCCAGTCAGTTATAATACCAGTCCTATCCTCCAGTCTGTTATAATACCAGTCCTATCCACCAGTTTGTTATAATACCAGTCCTATCATCCAGTCTGTTATAATACCAGTCCTATCCTCCAGTCTGTTATAATAACAGTCCTATCCTCCAGTCTGTTACAATTTCAGTCCTATCCTCCAGTCTGTTATAATACCAGTCCTATCCCCCAGTCTGTTACAATACCAGTCCTATCCTCCAGTTTGTTATAATACCAGTCCTATCCACCAGTCTGTTACAATACCAGTCCTATCCTCCAGTCTGTCATAATACCAGTCCTATCCTCCAGTGTGATATAATACCAATCCTATTTTCCAGTCAGTTACAATACCAGTCCTATACCCCAGACAGTTATAATAACAGTCCTATCCTCCAGTCTGTTACAATACTAGTCCTATCCTCCAGTCTGTTATAATACCAGTCCTATCCCCCAGTGTGTTATAATAACAGTCCTATCTTCCAGTCTGTTACAATACCAGTCCTATCCTCCAGCCTGTTACAATACCAGTCCTATCCTCCAGTCTGATATAATACCAGTCCTATCCTCCAGTCAGTTACAATACCAGTCCTATCCTCCAGTCCGTTACAATACCAGTCCTATCCTCCAGTCAGTTATAATACCAGTCCTATCCTCCAGTCAGTTACAATACCAGTCCTATCCTCCATCGTCCACAGTCTCAATAGTACCATGACAGCACAGCAAAGGCAGGATAAATATTCCACAAGCTCTCGCTCTTTTTGCACCGCTCTTTTCCATCTAAAGGCCTGCAACATGACAAGTATTATGTCCGTGTGGGATGGTGCAGTTGTCTCACGTTCATGTGACTCACAGCATGATTCTCTCCCAGGCATTTACATTCACTCACTCCACCTAACACTCAATTTTACAGTCCATAGACTTTAACAGCAACTGCTCCTCAGGCAAATGAGCAAGAGAAGAGAGGGAAAGAGAGCTGGCCTTGTGCAACGTGAAGATCAGACATACAGAACAACCCATCCTTCCAAAGGATTATTGTTTGCTGTTTGCTGCAGTATGCAAATGTGAGAAACTGGTGCACGCGTGCGAGTCGGCATGTGTGTGTTTTGCTGATGACAGGGAGAGTAATGGAGAGAGGTTAAATACAGGTCAGAAGACGTATTCTCCCATGTCACGCCGGCGGCCGTGAGCCTGCTCAACGAGTCTCCATGTTGATTGGGTCTTCCTCCGTGTGAGGACAGAGTCCTCTCCCCAGGGAAGACAAACAGGTGGGCGGGAGGGAGGGAGGGCGCTCAGACACAATAGCACACATGCTCCTTCCATCTCAGCATACCGGTACTGTACCACACGGGAAACTTCACCGGTGTTTAGAGCACCGATCTGAGAGACTTAGAGAGAGAGAGAGACCTTTCTCACTGATTGAACCCCAGAGCTGGCAAACAGAAATATCCCTTACCCACTGCGATCCTAAATCGCGGACCGTTTTTTTGGACAACTACATCATCTCAGAGGCTCTGTTGTTACTTAACGACATCAACCGCGCCAAAAGCTCTGTATGAAAACTGGACGTATTCCAACTGCCAGGATTTATATTGCAGTGCTGCGAATGTCTTGGACACATTGAAATGGGTCTCCATCAGGGAGGTTCGTGCAGAAGCCGTGGTGGTGTAATCGTACAGTGCGATTTGGCCGGCCGGCACTCTGTTCTGTATTTTTCCGTTCTGTTCCCTGTTGTTAGGTAAACAGATTAGAGGCTGGCAAACCTGTCATACAGCTTGATGGACTTGCCAACCTGAATCACACTGGCAATGGGGCAGCGGCCAAAATGGCTCCCTATTATAGCCCTAAAGTGTACTATCTGGGACCAGGAAACTTTTTGGGGGCAAAACCAACGAATGGTGGAAGTGAGCCACATGCACTGGTCAGCATATATCTGTTCTATCCCTGTTTCCATTTACACTGGTATTTTTTAAATATATTTGTGATTGAATATAAGAGAGATATGATTTGACAGACAGAGTGAGTGTGAGAGAAATAACGAGTAAAGAGGACTTTGAGACCAAGAAGGCCTTAACTCACAATTAGGGCAAGAATAGGTGAAGAGCAAATCTGAAAAGAGGTGGAGAGTGGGGTTGACTGAGTGAAAGTCAACCTCAGAAAACAGGGCACCTTTACACATTCGTTTGAGAAACCCCCCTGAACGTTTCACATCCTTTCAGATGGCTGATAACAGGAAGTGGGGTGTTGAACGTTTGTCAGGCACATCCTGCTATAAATTAAACACACCGTGTCTGTGACAGTGATTGTCTCCAACAGAGACACCTACACACACACACACACACACACACACACACACTAATCAAATGCAACGCAGTTACTGTTTGTAATATATCCTGATGTCTGATGACTTTACCTTACCCGCAGAACATATTACCATAACTATCTGGTACTGTTCACAGTGACTTGGTTCTGATACTACCTGTGTATATGCAGCCTCTACATTGCTATTCATTGCATATTCATCCCTCTTATGATGTCATTTTCATCCCAGCTTACATTTAAATTCTGCAGAGTGTGGAAAGTACTGGTAAGTAAGCATTTCATGGTGAAGCAGTGTATTTGGCACTGTGCAAACCATTCAACTGCATTTGTTATAGTCTAAGTTCAGAATGCCTCTGTGTCTTAGTTAAATTGATCTGGTTGGAGCTCGGTGGCTTTAGCTGACGAGACAACATTGAGCTTCCCCAGATGATTTCCCGCTGCCAGACTTGCCAGAGCAAAGAACGTGGAGAGGAGAGGGAAGGAATTAAGGATAGATCAAGAGACAAAGTGAGGTACGAGGCAAAGAACTGGGTGTGGGCGGGAGGGAGACAGAAGTGGATGGATCGGGAGAAAAGTGAAAATGAAGGAGGAGAGGGCAGCACCCACCTCACAGAGCGGAATCAATTTGTTTCCGGGTCCAAGTGGGACACAAACAAAACACAGTTTGTCATTGATGGAGAATCTTAATGAGGGAGTCTAGATTAATGAGGCTGATAATAGCAGCAGGCCTGCTATTAAAAAAAGGAAGACGGACAGACATCAGTGCTACAGGCTTATATCTAAAATAGCACCCTATTCCCTATGCAGTCCCTTTTTAGGCATATACACAGGTAGGCAGGTTTAGTATTAGTGACTAAAATCTGGGAAACACTCTTTCAACCTTGGCCACAGCATACAGTATTCATTTTACTGCACACCATAGCAAAACATTATACAACTGAATACCAAAAAGTGTGTTTCTTCATATTGAACATTCATTTCACATTTGTCCAACCAGGCCAGTCAGCAAGTCAGCTGAGAAACATTTCTAATTTTCAATGACTACAGGGCCAAGGGCTTACAAATGCAAAAAGACAGGTCACACAGTCAGGACACAAATAAAAAATGTCCACCCCTTGTATATAATTAACACTAAATACAAGTGGACAAAATAACAGAAACGGAACAGGATTGTTTCCTTGAAGGTACTAAATCAAAATTACAAATACAATTGCAGAGGTAATATTTGGTTGATCGGCAAATAGCAGTACATATGTGTCAGCTACAAAAGAGGTCAGAAAACTAGCGCTCTGACATTTGAGTTTTCAATAAAACAAGCAACCAACAGAATTCCAAAGAGGCCAAATAATCAGTGACCAAATTGCAGGTGCAACGGTCACATAAACTGCATTTTAATTCCATGAGTCAAGGGGAACAGCCTCAAAAATCATAACAGCATATACTGAACATTGACAGATTGCATCAACAAAAAAGAACAGTGGTAGAAAGTTGAATCTGACTGACAGGGATACACAGATGATAAACATGATAGTGGCTCAGTGACCCAAAAGCACAACCTCAAAAATGTCCACAGAATTCAAAGGGTATGTCTTTGACCCAGTCTCCACTAAAACTAAGTGTCCTGCACTTTAGAAAGCTGGAATTTATGGCAGGGCTGTCATTTGGAAACAACTTGAATGCAAGGCCAACACACAAGACGCAAAACTTAGTGTAAGAAGAACAAAATCTGGAACCCCAAACAATGGAAATTATGTATATGCTCTGATCTTTCACCTTATTTTCTACATCTGGAGGGGTTCACATTTGCAGAAAGCCAAAGGATGCCTTCAGCCCAGAACATCTGCTGCCAACTGTTAAACATTGTAGGGGGTTCTTAATGGTATGGGCAGTCATTTTATGGGAGTCACTGGGTCTGATGACAGCTCTGCACGGTTGTATAACAACAAAGGAATATTGGTCCATTTTAGAGGACCAGGTGCAACCTATGGTGCTAACACTGTTTCCTCATGATGTTCCAATATTCCAGGAGGAAAATGCCCCTATATTCCCGGCTAAACAAATTCAGGAGGGATTGCAGGAACACCAGGTTGTCGTCAGATGCCTTCCATGGCCGTGCCTTCCATGGCGTCCACAGTCACCAAATGTGAACCTCACTCAAACTTTATGGGAAACAGATTTTCACCTTCTTCCTCCCTCAAAGGGAAGGATTGTAGCTGTTCTGAAGGCAGAGGCCCTACTACTTATTAGGTCCTTGATATTTATACATTATTTAATGGTTGTTTTTTTGTCCACCCCTATAAACCCCCAGAGCTGGTCACTAAGCAGAAGGCAGTGTGGTAAATAACATTCACACTTTTTGTAGCAAGCTAATACATTACTTTGCCATAGTCAACTATTTTTTACATGTATATACTTGGCAGTGTGGGTGGAGGATGCCTTGTTGTGGAACAAGAAACCAATTCTGGATTTAACTTTAAACTGAAGGTGATTTTTATGGGTATTGAATGGGAATGCCTCCTCCTATTGTGCATCAAAGGCCTGGAATTGCCTATAATCAGTTTCACCTTGAAATATGAGTGGCCCTTAATGAGTTTAAAACAAATGCAAAACTGTTCAGTTGATGTAGACTGAATAAAGCTGCTATTTTGTTTGTGTTGTACGGTATGTTGGAAATTGTATACTGTTGAATTGATCAATGGCATGTTCTTGGCCAGGGCTTCTGTTGCAAAAGAGTCAATATGTCTCAATAGGATTTTTTCTGGTTAGATAATTTGTCATAATAATTTTTGTTCTCCCTCTCTACTGTTTTTCTTCTTCCATTCTATGGGCTCCACATGATGCGATTTTTCTAGTTTTGGTGTGAACTTCAAATACTCTTTGAATCAATGTTCCATGTTCTGCGTGGCCACCTGAGATGGCAGGATTTCTGTAACTCCAGCTGTCTTTCTCTTCTATCCCAAGTGGGGCTGCAACAATTAATCAATAAAAATCGATAACCTCGATTAAAAATGATTGGCAACGACTGTCAGTATTGATTAGTTGGGTCTACGGGAGATGCAGGAAAACAAAGACATGTTGAAAGATGGTTGGGTCTACACTGGAGGGAAGTCGTATAGGACCAAAACCTACAAAGGTTGGCTATGGTGTGGGAGCGTTTTATGTTTAAGAATTAAACGAAAACTGTTTGTTGCAAAAAATTTGCAAAGCAGAGCTCTCATGGCACGGAAGCAAGAATGTAATGAATTTAAAGAGAAAACATTGTAGCCGTGATGACAGACGATGAAGATGATTCAGCCGAGCAATGAATATAATACAAATTCGTCATTCATTATATAATTTGTATTCATGGAGTTAGGCTACAATTTTTATTGAGAAATAATTCATCTTGAATGCATGGCTGAGCAAACGGTAATGTCAAGTTATTCACTAGCAAACCGGTGATTTACTTGAGCACGTTGTGTATGTGAATAGTTACCATTCACGACGTTACTATTGAATCAACCCACCACTGTCAAATTTGGTGAGTTCTATATTTCTCCAACACAGAAACATTGAGGCATATGTATATTTTTCTATACGATTAATCAAAGTAGTCATCAACAGGATTCATCGATTATCAAAATAGTTGTTAGTTGCATCCCTAATCCCTATACCTCACTCTATCTGGGTCTCCATCATTCCTTTCTTGGATTTTCTTGAAGGGGTTCAAAGGAGAAAGCCAAAGGATGCCTTCAGCCCAGAACATCTGCTGCCAATTGTTAAACATTGTAGGGGGTTCTTAATGGTACGGGCAGTCATTTTATGGGAGTCACTGGGTCTGATGACAGCTCTACACGGTTGTATAACAACAAAGGAATATTAGTCAATTTTATAGGACCAGGTGCACCCTATGCTAACAAGCTCGTACACCACATGCACGTACGCTCACTTTCCTGTCCTCATATTCCCACTGGTACATCCATAAATGCCCCCATACAAACACACACACAAAGTTTCAGGTAGGAAGTTGAAAGATGAATTATATCCAAGGCGACAGTATCAATGATTAACATGCTGCCTGTCTCTTTTTCTCTCTCCCTTCATCTATTCCAATCCTCTTCACTTGGCGCAGGTGAAAATGGTTCCAGACTTCATTCAAGCGCCTGAGCAGAGCATCCCGTTCTAAAGAGCAGCACAGTTCGTTCTAGAATAGCGACTTCCTGCAAGCCTTACACTTTAGGACATGTCTACTGTTTAGACAAGACAATTAGTTCAACAACCCAGAAGCCAACATGGTATAGCAGAAAACTCCACTGCTGCAGGTCAAAGGGCAATGTGGACAATATTCACCAGTTTGTGAAAGAGATGAGGGGTGTTCTTGTGGAGAAATGAAATATAGGCTCCACAGGTTGTGCAGTATCTGACATGGAGCCAGGGAAAATGTGAGAAAGAAAGGGAGAAGAAAATAGAGAAGGAGAGGAAGCGGGAGGATGTGAAAGAAATGGAGAAGCACTGAGAAAAGAAGTAAGTAAAGGAGAGGGAGCGAGGGGGAGGTATGTTAGCAAACAAGCTGATCTCCACTTTCAGACAGACAGTAAATAAGACTTTATGTTTGCTGGCCCATCTATCCTATGAGAGGTCAGTGCGCACAGGAGACACAGAGAACAAACAAATTAGCCTTCTATCACCCAAAGTCATATCCATCTAGCACAGAACATGTTGCAAAATGTTGTAGGCACTCAGGGACATGAAACCCGTGGATAATATCTGCCATTTACAATAGACCAGAAGAGAAGACACATTCAATGTGTCTCCTGGTGTCAGATTTCTGACCAGGGTGAAAAGGATTACCAATGTTGCATTATTGGTTTGCACGTTAGTTGCGAAAATGAAACATGCCGGGGCTGGTAAAATCAGAGGATTTGGTCAGAAAGCACATGTTTTCATGATTAGCACAGTCGCTGTAAATATTTGATGGCGTACTTTAAACAAGATGATTAAATTAATCAGAGCTGAGAAGCAACTCTGATTCCATTAATTTCAGAAACACACTGATTACTACTGAGGGAACCAAGGGAAGACAAGAAGAGGAGAGAGGAAGGGAGACAGAACACATCCAAAAAGAGATGCAGAAAAAGAGAGGTGTACATTCTTTAGACACTGTTTCTCTTGTTATGTTGACCATGATATGACGAACACGCCCACACCCACTCTCACTCTCTCTCAAGGCAGGTCACAATTGGTGGGAGAGCATTTTTACTGGCCACAGATCTGGAACAGCAAACAGGTGGCCTCGCACCAGGACTGGGGAAGAATGCCAGGAGAGGCGTATCAATGCACGAGTCCACTAGTAAATCCGTTCAAGACCAGTTCATCCTATTCAGAAAAACTATGACTTCATAAGATGCAGTTTACAACGCTAACGGGCATTTGATTCGAAAGGTTTTTGGAGCTCAGTTATGCTGAACACATAGCAGGAGACACCATGACTACTAATCACTCACATTTTCTCTCGCTTCTTTCTCGCTTCAGAAGAGCTCTGCCTAAAGCAAATCACCTCACTTCAAGTTTGTTTGTTTTCACTGTCATCACAGTTGGCTTCATATCCAAACAGTTCTTTTTCAGTGTCATTGGTCTCCTGCAATCTTTCAGGCGCCACATTCATTCATTCAGACCAGAGCACTTATTATAGGCCTAAATGCCTCAACTTGTCTCATTAACGCCTTCACCTGCTTTCCTACTCTCGATCTCTGTCTCACTGTCTCACTGTCTCTCCAACTCTCTCTGTCCTAAATATCTCTATCTCGCTATCTCTGTCGCTCTGTCTGCCTGCAGGGTGAAAAACATTGCATTTTCTCCCCAAAACCAGAAGAGAATAAATATTTAATGTGTCCTCAAGGGCCATAATTCTTACCAGAGTCAAAAGGACAATGGCCATAACATTATTTGTTTGCATATCTCTATGAAAATGAAACATTAAGAGGCTGGAAAAACAAGAGGGATTCACTTGGTTTCCCTGTAGGTCTAACCAGGCTAGATTCAGGAAGGAAGCGCCAGATAGGGAAATCATTAATGGACTCTCCGATCCTCTATTCCCCAATCACACAGACCACCACCACCCCTACTAACATCAACACTACTGCCAGTAAAAGCACTCTGTGACAACTACTGATAACTATTGATTTTGATTGATTCAAAACATGGCAAAGTAAGTATTCAGACCCCTTCACTCTGTATTTTTTTTATTAACTATTCTCTAATTTCTCTGGCATTGAGAGCCTCAAGATCTCTTGGGCATGACGTAACAAGCTTGGCACACCTGTATTTGGAGTTTCTTCCATTCATCACTGTAGGTCCTTTAAAGCTCGTTCAGGTTGGATGTAGAATGTTGCTGCTTTGGCTGGACCACTCAAAGACATTCACAGCAGCTTTGCTCTAGTCTGAGGTCTGGAGCGCTCTGGAGCAGGTTTTTGTCAAGTATTTTGCTCTGTTTACTTTTCCCTCAATCCTGACCAGTCTCCCAGTCCATCCCCCTTAAAAACATCCACACAGCATTATGCTGCCACCACCATGCTTCACCATAGAAATGGTATTCATCAGCTGATGAGCGATGCCCGGTCCCCTCCAGTCATGATGCTTGGCATTCAGAACAGTTCAGTTTTGGTTTCATCTGACCCGAATATCAAGTTTCTCATAGTCTGAGAGTCCTTTAAGTTCCTTTTGGCAAACTCAGTAGGAAGTTATGGGCCTTTGATTGAGGAGTGGCTCCCTTCTGGCCATTCTACCATAAAGTCCTGATTGGTGGAGTGCTACAGAAATGGTAGTCCTTCTGGAGGGTTCTCTGATCTCCATCCAGCAACTCTGGAACTCGTTCTGAGTGATCATCAGATTCTTGGTCACCTCCGTGACCAAGGCCCTTATCCCTTGATTGCTGTTTGGCCGGGCAGCCAGCTCTAGGAAGACTGTTGGTTGTCCCAGACTTATATTTAAGAATGATGGAGACTGTGTTATTGGGACCTTCAATGCTGCAATGCAGACATTTTTTTGGTGCCCTTTCCCATATCTGTTCCTCGATTCAATCTATTTTTTTTAGCTCTGTCCAATCAATTTTATTTACCACATGTGAACTTCAATCAAGTTGTAGAAACTTCTCTCTCAAGGATGGTCAATAGACACAGGATGTACCTGAGCTCAATTTCAATCGTTATAGCAAAGGGTCCACATAATTATGTAAATGTAATATTTCAGTTTTTATTTTATTTAAAATTTGCAAAGGTATTCTCATTATTGGGTATTGTGTGCTGATTGATGTGGAAAAAAATCTATTCATTCCCATTTAGAATTAGGGCATAAAGTAACTTAATATAGAAAAAGTGAAGGAGTCACTTATGCGATATGAATATAAGGATGTTTCTGTATGACTGTCTGTTACTTTAGTCCTGAAACCTCTACCACAAATGAAATTAATTTCATCTAATTTCAAGTTATTCTCCATAAATGTTATTACAAACTCTTCCAGGTTATTATACGCTCCATTTATTCTGGATTTATTGCTTCTTTCTTTGTATAATTAAAAGACAGAGACATTTTAAATATTGAATTAGGCCTATTTTAGAATATACATTAAACAGGAGAGGAAAATTGGCAAGCACTCTAACTTTTATGAACTAAAGAGGATTTGTATGTTCCGGGCTAATAAAACTGAATGAATACCCAATTTCTTCAAGATTTTAAGTGAAATGTTATTTATTTTGAGAAAAATGCCGGATGCAGCAATTCTGTATCTGATTCATTTAGTGATACTCCAACCCCAGCTATTCATTTTGAGTTTTCCTATGATGTTAAAGCATTTATAAAATAAATTTTTGTAAGATTTAGAAATAGAAAAACATTTTGATGGGATATTTTACAGGGTACTGGGGAGATTTCTGTACTGATGCCATTTGACACGGTAATATAAATGCTTTATGACATACGGCATGATGAACACACACAGTTTAACGGCTGATCGATAACACTACCAGTGAACATGACCGGTCGTACGGTATCTCGTTTAATGCCTGGCACAGTTGCTACTACCTGGGTCCATGCAGGGTTTCTCTAGAACAAGACATGTATTATAAACATAGTTATCAATCGTCAATCGTAGCATCCGGATTTTGCCAATATCACATTGTTTCTTCCTGACTGACCTCCCCCTCTCTCCTGTCTGATTCCCAGCGTTGAGATCAGATTAGGAGGAAGCTTCTATCTGACATGCCAGGCATCTTGAAGCTACCGCAGTGCTAGTCCATTAGAGTTTGCAGATAGCTTGTATAATTCATTGGCTTGACAGTTGACGCTTCTCGGTAGCTGCCCCGCGCTCTCGTATCTGCCGGGAGACTCGAGCTCTCCTCAAACCCAACCCTCTCTCCCTCAATCTCTCACTACCTTTCCCTCTCCCTTTCCTCCTTTCCCTCTCGATTTCTCACTTCCCTTGTAATGCTTCCTCTGTCTCTCTCTCTCTCTTCTCTTTTGTCTCCATAGATACCCAGCTTGTCAGCCAGTGCTGCCTGGCAAGGCCCACAGTCATCCAATCATTCAGGGCAGCTGAGTGCCTGGCTGCCTGAACTAGGTCAGTGTTGATGCTGCACGAGGCGGGCAGTGAGGTAAGTGAGCAAAGCGCACAGAGAGGGAGATGCAGGGCTGGGTTTTGACCGTTCTCCCTTTCGATCTCTGGGTCTCTCTTTGTCGCTCTCCCTCCCTCTAGGCGTTGGCTACACTCTCTAATAACAGCACATTTCTGAAGATAAGTTAGACATAAAATCTGAAAAGTACACAAATAGATATTACACAAAGATCAATCCACGAAAAATCGGACCATACAGTTAGAAATAAAAAAGAACAATCATTTAGCGTGAGAAAGACAAACTGTAATGACTTTGTCTGCTGTCTGTCTCTGCTGTCTTTCCATACCAGCAGAGACAGACAGCAGACAGCAGACAGCAAACTGTAATGACTTTGTCTGCTGTCTGTCTCTGCTGGTATGGAAAGAATTCTTCCAAAACTCTTCCACACTAGGGGTTGAGGTTCCTAGACTCTTCCATCGTAGGGTTTGAGGTTCCTAGACTCTTCCATCGTAGGGTTTGAGGTTCCTAGACTCTTCCATCGTAGGGTTTCAGGTTCCTAGACTCTTCCATCGTAGGGTGGAGGTTCCTAGACTCTTCCATCGTAGGGTGGAGGTTCCTAGACTCTTCCATCGTAGGGTGGAGGTTCCTAGACTCTTCCACAACAGGGGTGGAGGTTTCAAATCTCTTCCACACTAGGGGTGGAGGTTCCTAAACTCCTCCATTGCAGTAGTGGAGATTCCTAGACTCTTCCACCCTAGGGGTGGAGGTTCCTAGACTCATCCATCCTAGGGGTAGATTCCAAGACTCTTCCACTGTAGGGGTGGAGGTTCTGGTATCACAATCTGTAAAACCAGACCTTCTCTGGCCCTTGAGAAAGTTCCAGGCTCAATAGGCATTTTAATCTGCTTGTTCTTCCAAACAACCAATCATCTCCCATCTCCATTCACCCGGATGTTGTCGATCCAAAGAACCAATCACTACGCTGTAACATTGTACAGCACAACTAAGCTCTCATAATTTGTGAGTAGAAATATTGCTAATTGTGAGTAGACAGTAGTAAGCTGGCTAATCAGAAAAAGAAACCCATTGCATATAGTATTTCAGACTACATAAACTTCGAAGTATCTACTTCAAGATAGATGGAATGGACAACAAGTGTTTGTTAATTTTTGATGACACGACCAAACATCAGATATCGAGCTCTTCTGGAAGGTCACTGACACAGAAGGATGTGATTACTCCCCCTAAGGCCTATTTCCAAGAGCTGTTTTTGCTGTTGTTCTGCCAGGCTCCTATAAGCAGTGTTCTATGGGAAGGGAGCTTAATATTTTTCAGTTTATAGGGAACCAAGAGCGTTTTCTCCCAACAGATACTGGACATTCTCCTTTTCTGTTTTTCTTTCAGAGTTGTATTTGTTTGTAAATAAGAGGAAGAAGACTCCCTCTAAGTCTCTTTCAGTCACTCTCAAGGTACTTTCTCCCTCTCAACCCTTCCTCTCCCCCATCCCATGTCTTTCACTCTTCCCAAGGGCCAAGAGGCAAAATACTTGTTTTTTACCTCACAGAGCAAAGAGGGAGCAATGACAGGTACTGCTTTGACAGGGAAGGACTGAAGAGTTAAAAAAGACATCAGATTTCCCAGTGCTAAACGGCAAAGGGATAAGGTCAACACATGATTTGCATTTCTCTTCCATACAATATTTTTCCTTGTCAAGCGGCACAAGAGTAGGGTTAGGCTTTTTCTGTGTGGGATTGTCAGGCAGCAAAAAGCTTAATAACCCACTGTATTTACACAATGGTGTCAGTTGGTTGCCATGCAAATAAAGACCTTTCAGGTACAGCAGGCTCAATCAAACTTACAATAAACATTTGTTAATGATTAACTCTTCGCAGAAAAACTGTCCCCATAAAATATGCGTGGCCATAATAGACACACTTAAATGATGCCCTGCTAGTCAATATAGTGCACTAATTCCCTAAACAGATCCTGAAAAAGAGTGCCATTTGGACCACAGCTAATGGGAAGGATTACAATTCTCATACAACAGTAGGACTTGCTCTTTGAGATGTAGACAACGCTTGCACCTGCTACTAACAAATGCTGATTAGCCCATACACTCTGCTAGACTTACGCTATGGACGTCTCCCTGAGCTGCAGCAGGCCAGCGCCAGAATAAACCCACAGGATGATGTTGCTCTTACTATTTATAGTCCCTGGCAATCCACTGTGTCATCAAGGCAATCTTAATTGACCCTGCATTCTAATTTCCACCTTATTTCCTATGAAGTCAACTACTTCTGATTAGGGTCCTACGATCAAAAGTAATGCACTATAAGAGGAATAATGTTCTGTTTGGGACAGGTTCTGGTTATGATCTCTGAAGGGGAACCAGAGTTAAAAATAGCTCACAAAAAGGATATGGTCGGCAGAGACATTATGATGGATGATGGATAAAACCAAGAATCTTGTGGAACAATGAACCAAGTGTCGTATCAACAATAAAGATGCTTAAGCAAAATCCCAACTGCTGCAAATTGAAAGGCTGCAAAATGCAAGGAAATAGATTGTGCTCTCTAAAAAGCCCTGTTTATTGATTTACTAAAAACTGCACTTTAGGTCATTAGGATTTAAAGTAGGTAGTTTACAGTATACATTGGACAAATACTCCAATGTTTGACTACAATCTAGATGTGTCTATCAAATACTTTCTTATTTTACCCATAATTAACCCCAAGTTTCTTCCCTCACAATTGGGAGATGTCTGTCTCTTATGGTTATGTTTTTCATTGCAACAAATGCACAGGATAGTTGAAACTGAGACATTTCCTCCTAGTAGCACCTCACGCCAAGTCATTCTCAATGTCTTATCATACCATGCACTCATCCAGGACATTTCTGCTGGTGCACATGTGCTGAGGAGAATGCCCTCCCCACCTAAGGACCATGATAGTAGCTAGGGCTGACTTTGACAACCACCCATCAAAGGAGTAGCGGTTATAGCGTTGGAGCCAGTGCCAGTGACCCTCACTGGTTCAAGTCCCCCAAATGACAAGCTAAGAAATCTAACTTTGTGCTCTTGAACAAAGCATATCCTTGCTCTCCTGTCAGTTGACATATTTCTACAAAACTATATGAATAAAGAGTCCTTTACAGTGTTGCTGTAATTCTTTATACATGTACACTATCGTGCAAATGTTTCAGGTCAATTAGAAATGTCCTTGTTTCATTAAAATGACATCAAATTGATCAGAAATACAGTGTAGTCATAGTTAACGTTGTAAATGTAGCTAACTATTTTAGCTGGAAACTGATACATTTTTATGGAATATCTACATTGGGCATTCATATAACAATACAATGTACAATGCACAGGCCCATTATCAGCTACCATCAGTCCTGTATTCCAACGGCACGTTGTGCCTGCTAAAAAAATAAGATGGGAAAAGAACACAGACATTCGACAGGAGGAAAATTGCAGTGGAAAAAGTGCAGTGGACAGAGAAATCTAAGTTTTAGGTGTTCAGATCACAAAGATCCTTCTTGGGATGGTCTGGAGGTGCTGTGGTGGTGGTAAAGTGTTTTTTACAGGGTAAAAGGGATCCTGAAGAAAGAAGGCTATCACTCCATTTTGCAACGCCATGCCAATTTCCTCCTACAACAGGACAATGACCCAGAGTAAAGCTCCAAACTATGCAAGAACTATTTGGGGAAGAAGCTTTCAGCTGGTTGTAAGGTTCTGTAAGAGCATTTCCCTTTGCATTGGGATATTCTCTTCAGTTACTGTTCTGTGTGTTATTCTGATCGAGTTTGGGGGTATATCTATGTTTTCAGTTGTTGTTGTAGTTGATTGTATATCTATGCTCAGTTTAGCCACCTTCCTGCTCACCATCATCTGTTTCACCTGTTTCTTTGCATATCCACACCCATCAACTCAGTTCAGTGTCCCCTTTTCTTAGTGAAGTATTGTTTTTCTGAGCACATTGCTATGCCTTTTCCTGCAGCAATTTAGTAGATATCCCTGTGTACCAAGAAATGTTTCTCGCCATAACCTGGTTGCATAAGTGTGCACACCCTCTTATAACTGGGGATGTGGCTGTTTTCAGAATTAACCAATCACAGACTTTTTATACCCACTGTATAACAGTGCAATCAAAGTTAACACATTAATGTATGTGATAAATTCTAATTGCCATTCGTTTTTTGTCACCGTTAACACATTTGTTTTTGTTGCCTCAGAACCATCTATAGTCTGTAGTTGACTTGACCTGGAGCGGTTTGGAGCATAGTACCATCACTTACTGTTTTTGCCAGAGCCGGCTAAGAAGAGTGAATGTCTCTTACTGAGATACTGACTGACTGTTTTGTACCCCTTGTTAAACAGTGTAGTGGTTAGCAAACTATAGGTCCTGTGTTGGGATGTCTGCAAAGCAAAGTATGCATTATGAATTATTCCGTATAGACTAAACTTTGCTGGCTAAAATCTTCAGTATCTACATTATGGTAAGTCTGAAATAAAACAGTTAACGGTTATATTGCGACTGTATCTGGGGGATTTTCGAAGTAGGCATTCCGTGCATGTGTTTTGGGTAAGGATAGACAAACACATTTGCTGGCTACAACATACAGAAGTTGTGTTATAGTAAGCCTTAACTAAAACTATATATGGTTATATTGCAACCTTTTCTAGCATGGAAAAGTTCATCTTCAGTCTCGCTAGCAATTGCTCAAGTCTTATGAATATTCCTAGCAAGATAGTTAAAACTAGTAAGTTATGGGCTGATAAGCTGGTAAAATGGCCAGTGTCAAAGACCGTACCGTTCATAGACGCTATGATGGAGGTAAATTTTATATGAAACGTTAGTCAGTTTAACACAATGATCAATGTTGTCTAGCGACTGCTGAAACGTGTAATGCCGTGGCATAGTGGTTAAAGACAGTGCCTCACACGTGGAGGACGTGTTCCAATCTATTGAGAGCAACTACATTTATTTATTTAATTTGTGGCCCATAAAAAACTACATTATACAGTATTCCAACTGTTTCTGGTACTTTCCACAATTCTCTCGTGTTTTCACTTGAAAAAGTTAGTTATCGTCACCTTTATTGATTGTAATTGTATCAATGTCATTTCCGAATGAAAGAAAAAAGTATGTTGTTATCCCATGAAAGAAAAAAATATGTTCTTATGCCATGAAATGAAATAGCTTTGGCAGACTCGCTAGCAATTGCTCAATTCTTTACTGTTCCAGTAAGTTAATAGATACTGGGAAAGCCTATTACTGGCTAATACGCTGTAAAAACACCATACAGTTCAAAGACGCTATTTGTAGTGAAGGTAAAATTAGTAAGAAATGTTGGCCAGTTTAACTGTATCAATATCATTCACGAATGGCCAATTAGCTTTTGAAACAGCCAGTGGCTAATGAGGATATGTTCAGGGTAGACACAAGAGACAATACTGACACCCACGAAATGTGCAGCTCAGTAGTGTAGTGGTTAATGACACATGACCTGGGTTCGAATCTCGATTGGGCAACACTTTCTATTGCAGGATGGCTGAACTAGGCTTGACTGATTTCATGTTTATACCAGTATCTTTATTGGGGTTTGAGTTGTGCTGGAGATGTCCAGATTGCTTCATAGGTAGGCTACTTTTTTCATCTAGCAGTGAAGAGAAGGCGTTCATGTCCTGAAGCATGTTTACTCTCCTGGTTATTGTTTATAGATACACATCTCTATCTACCTAGTCTACATTGTTCCTTTGCCTGTGATACAGTCCACTCCTTAAGTATTGCAACAGTAAGGCAAATTCCTTTGTTTTTGTTGTTCACTGAAGACATTTGGGTTTAAGATCAAAAGATGAATATGAGACAACTGTTCAGAATTTCAGCTTTCATTTCCTGGTATTTACATCTAGATGTGTTAAACAACTCAGAACATACCACCCTTTGTTTGAACCCACCCATTTTTCAAGTGAGCAAAAATATTGGAACATGTGACTGACAAATGTTTTGTTGTTGTCCAGGTGTTGAATTTTAGGTTGATTGTTCAAACATTAAATAGCTCTGAATGACTAGTATAAGTTTCCATCCTTGGTTTAAACCTATAAAGACTGCATTTCTTGATAAAGAGGTTAAACCAACATGAAGACCAGAGAGCTGTCTACAGGAGAAAAGCAAGCCACTGAAAGCTGAGAAAAGAAGCAAAATCGACCAGAGCCATTAGACAAACATTGGACATAGCAAGCACAACAATTTGGAAAGAAAAACTACTGGTGTACTGGGCAACAGACATCAAACAGATTGGCCAAGGAAAACCACAGTAGTTGATGACAGAAATATTGTGACAGCTGTGAAGAAAACCCCCAAAACATCAGTAAGTGGCATCACCAACGACTTCCACAGTGCAGGGGTGAAGATATCACAATCCACTGTTTGAAGAAGACTCAGAGAGCAGAAATTTAGAGGCCACACAACAAGATGCAAACCACTCATCAGCAGTAAGAATCAGAAGGGCAGCTTTAAATTTGCAAAGAAGTAAAGAGATGAGCCGCAAAGGTTCTGTAACACAAACGTATGGACTGATGAGACCAAGATGAATCTCTACCAAAGTGATAGAAAGGCCAAAGTGTGGAGAAAGAAAGGAACTGCTTATGATCCGAAGCATACAAGCTGTTGTGTGAAGCACGGTGGAGGTAATGTCATGGCTTGGGTGTGAATGGCTGCTTTTGGAACTGGCTCATTAATATTTATTGAAGATGTAACTGATGATGGTAACAGTAGAATGAATTCAGAAGTGTTCAGAAACATTTTGTCTGCCAATTTACGGAGAAATGCATTGAAACTAATCGGGAGGATGTTTATCATGCAGCAGGACAATGACCCAAAGCACACTGCCAACAAAACAATGGACTTCATAAGGGGAAAAAAGTGAAAGGTTTTAGACTGGCCAAGTCAATCACGTGACCTTAACCCAATAGAGCATGCATTTCACCTCCTTCAGAGGAGACTGAAGGGAGAAACACCCAAAACAGTAATTGCAAGCAAGGGTTATGCCACCAAATATTAAATGTTATTTACTTTAAGATTATTTGTTTCTATACTTTTTCTCACCGGAAAATGCTGTCTAATACAAACAGTGATAAGTTGTTTAACACATCAAGATGTGAATACCAGGAAATAAAAGCTGAAATTCTGAACACTTGTCTCATCTTTTGATCGTGAACTCAAATGTCTACAGTGACCAACAAAAACAAAGGAATTTTCCTTGCCATTCCAATACGTTCCAAGACACAAGAATTTCCATGTGAATAACAATCCATCAGGAAAGCTATGGCCCCCAAACTGAACCCCATTCAAAACACATGTCAACCTAAACATCAAAGGACAATAACTTGAATAGCTTAAGTGTGATTGGTTGTTCGATCAAATACATACCCACCCAACCGCTCAGGTAAGTGGTGCTGATGTGTTTTATATAATAGTGTAAAAAAGCAGTTATTCTACTTGGTGCCTTGATCAAGAGCACAATGATAGACGATAGAAGAACATTGGGATCATACAGTACCATCTAACGTTATTTTTCAATTTACACGGGGAACAAATAGATGCAGCTAGTTATTGTGGTAATTTAAGGGTAGTGAGGGGAGAAATGTAGGGTTGTGACACACCCTGGTCAAATGGACCATCATGGAAATGCTCCTGCTCTTATATAATTACAAATCAACATCGGCCCTTGTTTACTATAAAATATGCAGTGAGGGAATAAAGTATTTGATCCCCTGCTGATTTTGTACGTTTCCCTACTGACAAAGAAATTATCAGTCTATAATTATAATGTTAGGTTTAAAATGAATTTTTGACCTGCCTTTTTCTGGATTTTTTGGTTGATATTCAGTCTCTCACTGTTCAAATAAACCTGCCATTAAAATTATAGACTGATCATTTCTTTGTCAGTGGGCAAACGTATAAAATCAGGGGATAAAATATTTTTTCCCTCACGGTAACATGTCTTCAAAATTATGCACTGCTTAATTCTGATGCAGAGCTTGGCTTCGCTCCATACCTTGGGTCAATGGATAACACACAGAACCACATACATAATGTAAAAAAGGACAAATACACACAATTCCTAGGGAGATAAACATCAAATGACACTATACAGTATAAGGCAGGTGTGGGCAAACTAAGGTCCACGGGCCAAATTCCCGCGGTAGAAAATAAGTCGTTTTGAGGGGTTATTAAACATAACTCCCCAGACCATTCATATACATCTGAATCTCAATTAAAACTATTTAGACATTATAATGACCTACTGTATAAATGTTTAAATTATTGCACTTTAATGGCCAGCAAATCATTTATGATGAATACATTACAAAGCAAATGCGGCCCTTGATTCAATTTCCCAATCCTGATGTGGCCCTTAAGCCAAAAGGTTTGCCCCCCCCGATTTAGAGTTACATGCATATACAGGTCAATTTACATAGTGCATATGACTGGATGGCAATTCAATTTTATGTTTTTGAAGTAGTTAGGTGTGACGGAGTCATTTGACAGAGTCATTTGCCACGGAGAACTGAAATGAAGTTTAAGAATCGACCAGTGTGAGGTATATACCAGACTGCAGGTTACTAGTGATGTGGTATAACAGATGTCAGGGAGTTAGCTGAAGTAGAGGTGGCATTTGCCTAATAAGTTGGTATCAGTGAGTCTGCACTGTCCTGTACATAGCAAGTCCCAGTATACCAGAGTGTAAAACACACAGACTGGTTCAATAATATCACAGAACGTTATTACAATAATATACTACTCTATGTCTGTCGTTCTAAGGAAGCTACATCATTGCTCAATTTCTGCCAGGCACTGCAGCAATACTAATCTGACTTCAGCCTGTAACACTGTAGCATTATACATGTATCTGCTGCTGCTGGGGCGCACAAAGAAAGTAGTGTAGTCTATTCAGGCAGTTTGGTTTAAGAAATCAACATGTGTAGAAACAATACAGTCAAGTTCACAGTAACCACTTAACACTAAAGTGCTCTAAATAACCTGGGTTTCTGTTCATGTAGCTGTAAGGTCCTCTGAAGTGTTACCTATGGCATTTTATTTTTGTAGGGATATGCTTTGCAAAGATAGGAGGACAAGATTACCTGGCCTCCATGTGAGCTCAGTAATGCCCCTCCCATGTGTATGTATAGAAATTTTCTCAGGTGGTTATATCAGAACATACATCTTTTAGACTTCCTCTGTCCTATCAGTGAGGCAACCATGGCGACAAGTCAGGCAGGTGTGACATAGATTGTATGTCACACCTGCAATCTTATAAGAAAATTCAGAGGTAAGTTATACAGTTTGAACCATTAGTATTCCTATTTCCTTTTTTAAATTATAATTTCACGACGCATTTAGTGAAACCTTCTCACGAGAATAGAATGACTTGCCTTGAAACATTGTTATATGGGTGTTCCAAACATAGCTTGCGGTTCTGAGGCGCACAAGCACTGATGAATTCTTGTTTGTGGAAACACAACAACCTGTTCTGTCTTCTGTGCACGACTAGTAAAACCCGGTGCTACAAAGTAGGCTAACATTACATTGCAGCGCAAATCGGTCAACAATTTGAGAAAAATATAAATGCGTGACATTTCTTGATAATATATAGGGTCTGGAGTTAAGTGTTCATTCAATTCAAACAAGGGAATTAATGATGGTTCAGAACACCATGCGAATTTCAAATAACCTACAGGAAATGCAGAAGCAACCGAATTTGTAGACCGACGCCCGTCTGATCTCGCACTGCCATCATTCGATGTTTTCCAACACGGAGCGCACAGGCAGTAGCCAAGCTAAAGGCCCATTTTTTAAGTGTCTCCATTTTATAATTATCATCAATAAATATCAAAAATGTTTCCTTACCGGTCCTCTCCTCTTCAAAGACACATTCTTCCACAACAGAAGATGTAGCTGGTGGAGGAATCCCATCTTCTAAGGCTCTCGGTTTTCCGCCTAGTCAAATGGCGATACCGGCAAATTAAGTTACCGTAAGGTGTTTTTTGTTTGTAAATGTATTACCAAACATTCCGACGTATTTTAATTTAATTAAATTACAATTAATTTACGTTTCTGTTCTACAGGCTACATAGAGGCTTATTAGCCCATGTCACTCTCGCGCTGTCTTCCAGACGACTGTTTTCTGCCACAGACTTCTGGTTAAATGGCTAAATATCGCAATATTTATTAAAGCAGCATGCCCGGCTGTTAGGCTATTCTGTATGTAATCAACATTGGCTGAAAGATACAGAGGAATCCATTGTAAGCGGCGCTCATGCTCTGCGTTAGAATGAACGGAGATCCCGTAGTTATAGGGAGAAATACCGTCGTGCAGCCTAGTGGGCGTACACTGAGCTACAGTAGTGGTCTTTACTCTTTTGCCTTGACTAATAGAAACATAAGCAGATGCAAGCATGAAATTTGGTTCAAACATTGTACATGTAACAGATGCTAAATAATACATCAAGGTTTTTCACCTAATAATATTTCTCTGAAAGGGGGCTTTTGCCGATGGGGAGGGGCTGCACTCATTCTCTGGGGTCCACCTTGAACTTGGCTGTGGGTGTTTTTGTCTTACATTTACTCTGGTATGGTATGGTATGAATGTAAAAACGTTTCTACATGTTTCTAATTCAATCCAAATCCTGTTAGGTATTTTTGTAAAGATAATTTTCACATTGAATAGAATAAAAAAAATCATACAATGTGATTTTCTCTCATTTGGTTTTTACAGACCTCTACATGCTTTGTAATTAGGAAAACCGGCAAAATCAGCAGTGTATCAAATACTTGTTCTCCCCACTGTATTTAAGTTTTTTCGTACATAGATTAATTACGTAATTTCATTATATTGTGTGTTTAGACTGTTGTCCTTTACATCTGTTATTAGGCTACTAGTGTCAGGACATACAGTAGGCCTCTATTCTTTTTAGTAACAGTGCGTGGCTATACTTCATAGATACTTTACTGTTATTTTACCAGTTTTGTATGTTTTTTAAAACTACATTTGTCTATTTTATTTTTTATGTAACTATAACGATCTTAGTTTAGTGAACACCTTTTTATTTTGCTTACTAGATTTCAACATGTCCAATGAGAGCTGGTGATGAGAAGTGAAACATTTTTTTACTGACTCAGATCTTTGAAATATTAACGTGAAAAGAACATAGCTACATACAATGAACTAAAAAGTCATGATTCCACATGAAATCCTTTTGTTTATAAGAGGAAGCTATTGCTGACATGATGACAAGTTAATGGGAGATGAAATATTTTCTAGGCAACAAATCTTATGTCTTACTGGATTTAAAACAATGTTCCGTTGCAACATCCAAACTAATAGTTCTGCACCAGGGCCTCCCACTCCTCTTTCTATTTTGGTTAGAGAAAGATTGCATTGTTGTGTGAAGGGAGTAGTACACAAAATTGCACGCTAACTGTACTTTCTTGTCAATTTCTCACATGGAGTAGCCTTTATTACTCAGAGCAACAATAGACTGATGAGTTTCAGACAAAAGTCATTTGTTTCTAGCCATTTTGAGCCTGAAATCAAACCCATAATTGCTGATGCTTTAGATACTAAACTATTCTAAAGAAGGTCAATTTTATTGCTTCTCTAATCAGTCAACAGTTTTCAGCTGTGCTATCATAATGGCAAAACATTTTCTAATGATAAGCATGGATTAGCAAACACAACCCGCCCCTGGAACAGAAGACTAATGGTTGCTGATAATGGGCCTGTGTAGATATTCCATAAAAAATCAACTATAATAGTAATTTACAACATAAACAACGTCTACACTGTGTTTCTGGTCAATTTGACGATATTTTAATAGACAAAATCATTGGCTTTTCTTTTTAAAACAAGGACACCAAACAGTGACAGGTCTCCCTCACCTCATGATTTGTACGTCTCATATTTGTTCAAGAAGCTGGTCAGTAAGTACAGATATGAGGCAACATATATACATATTTTTTCCTATATAAAATGCCAAAACAACAGGCTCATATTGTGTTTTTAGCTTATGTAGTGATTTAGAAGATTGTTTTATTTAGAACAGTCTCTGATTTGAACTTTGGAAATGGCATATTGAATTTCAATATCAGCGTACTCACTCGCTCAGTTTGCTCTATCTCTGCATCACTTGCTGCTTCACATTGCGTTGGATATCAGCTGCCTACCTGTTTCATGAGCCAGCAAGAGACTGTTGTCAGATACTCCCTTGTCGTAAGGAGGTGTGAGAAGGACTTGCCATACAAGTAACTTGCGATACAGAGTTTAAATGATTCACATTATTGTTTGACAAAATCCTGGGAAGAAACAATATTACTTAGTTTGTTGTTGTCAAGAATCTGGTAGAACTGATGGAAGGACACGGGCGCAGAGACGGAATGTAGGTAGTTATCCATGTTTTTAATGAAGGATGAACAAAGTAACAAAGGAAACAAACTCAAAACAGACAATGACCGGGTTGTGTAGCCTTCGGCTGCTAACCAAAATAAACCACAACTACGTGCACAAACCTTCAACATAAGTAGGTT
>JACXGJ010002185.1:0-69443 GCA_016801105.1 Esox niger | reverse complement strand
CCAGGACTCAGCAATAATGTTCATTATCTCATAGTATAATTAGATGTTTTAAATGCTTTTGGATCTAAGAGAGGTGATTGGGTCCTTCAGATGTTGATTATTTAAAAAAGTAAGTACATCACTTAATTGAATAAGTATGTTTCTGAGTAAAAAGCAGCAGCTTACCCCACTAAATAATTTTGACAATGCCAGCAAAAAGAGGTAGCATAGTTTTTTCCCCTAATAAAATAGATTTATTTTGGTTTAACCATCTAAAAAAACATTGTCACAGAACCAGTGATCAATTGGAGTCCAAAGAGAATCATACAACCAAATGTTCAAGATACATCTGAAATATTACTTTTTCCATAAAGTCACATGTTGGTGTGAAACAGGGAGGTCTGGTTGCAGGGTTGAATAAGAATACTGCATATTATATTTTGTTATTGTGCGACATAGCACAGCCTACAATATGCAGACTAGCATGATCTGCTTCATTGCATGCAGCATTGTTACAACATGTTCAAATAAAATTTGCACTTCTCATGATTTATTCTATACTTGTAGGGGCAACAAATGTAATGATATGTATATCAGACACCACAGCATTACTCCTCCAGTATTATCATAATTAGTCTAAATATGTTTGCTTAAAAGCCATATACAGAGCAATTTGTTATTTAATAAATGCCACATCAGAAAGAGATATTTTATAATTCTCCAAATAAATACAAACAGCAGCATTGAGTCTAGTTTCTTTGATTGCTTCCAAGGTTGGTATGTAGACACAGATAAATGTATTATTTCAAGCCTTGCAAAAAGACAAGTTTAACAGCCCAACTCGTATGCTGTTGATTGTTTGGAAGCAATGTCTCTTCTCCAGCCATTTAAAATAGGCAAGACAGCACCAGCAACAGCCCTTTCGAGCTTTCTTAAAGTGTGGATTTATCTTCCATGATATTGGTGTTATCAGGCGTATCATCTGTTGAGTTTTCAGCAGGATGACCCTGGACCCTATAAAGAGATAAAAGCCTGCCATTGTTTCTGCTTCGCTGCAGGATTCCGTCCTGCTTTTCTGCCTTCCACCCACCCGCCTGTCTGCGGTTATCTCTATCTCTCCCTCCTCTCAGCAGTGACCTTGCTCACAGTTTCTCCCTTTGGGGCTCTGATGACCAGAGATAGCGTAAGGGCTGTGTAATTAGATCAAACTGACAGTTAGCTGAACAGGATGGGGCGAGCAGAATGGCCAGGTAGCGCTACCTTGAGAGGCTGGTTAAACTCCTGCTAGTGTTTCTCTCGTACAATGGCAAGATTGATTTAGTTTTCCCACCATAGGTAGATAATGTCCTGCCTCTTTATATCATTATTTTACCAGTTAAGTATGCTAAGAACACATTCTCATTTACAACAACCTGGGAGTAATTAGGGTTAAGTGTTTTGGACGTGTATCTATAACTTTTTTGCTCACCTGCCACAGTGGATAGAGATTTTCCAAAGTTTCTAGCCACTCAGCATTTTCACTAGCCACCATTTTGTTGTTGGGGAATTACATTTTATTTGATAAAATGTGTCTATGTTGTGCTACATCTTATAATGTCTTGTACACTGGTTCAGACACTATTAGGCAAAGGTGGTACCCCACTCTACCGGACACCCCTCTGTGAAATCCCCCATCAACTTTATAATGAATTGTAGTCAAAAGTATTGTCTATTTTTGTTATGCTATGTTCTTGTTAATCTAGACATGCATAATAATTAAACAGATCTGTATTTATTACAGCCTTGTCACCCATCTTTGCTTTGACGTCACATCGTTAATCTCCCTCGACTTCCTTCAGCTGTACGAAACTCTGCTGCTGTCTCTGGTCTACGGTCCTCACGCTCATATATTCATATTGTTAGCTACTTAAATATATATTTTTTACTTTATATATTGCATATTTAGACTAATGGTTTCGGTGATAGTGCATACCCTAATCTGATAGTATTTTTATTTGTAATATTCGTTTGTCTCGCATTCTCAAAGAAAACTAATATTATGCAGATTAGATGTAGTTTGAGGTTATTAAGATTTTATTAAATATTTTGACATGCTTGGATGTAAAAGAGAACTGGGATCCACTTGTTTTTTGCGACATTACTCATGTCTGCGATGTCTAGACTCAATATGGAAAAAGGTTTCCTCCTACAGTCATTATAGCTGCAGTGTTTCGATGGTATTTTATATATAAGCGCAAAATCATGTTTTAACATGCTAACACACAGTGGCGGTGCAATATTTTGTGACGGTTGTTGCCTTTGAGCTTTGAATTAGGAAAAAACCCGTGTATAGATATATAGAATGCCACCCGCCAAAATGGCTAGTAAGTGTGATTACTCGCATTTGGCAGGTGGGCGGGTGCTAATGTCAAGCCCTGCAGGTAACCCAGTGTGAAATGTTCTGACAGTTAAGATTCTAGTTTAATAGATTTTAACTAATCGAATTGTTAATAGAACAATGTATTGCCTCGGGTTGAGGATGAATGACAGCCCTCTGATTTAGTTATGACAATTTTCGAGATGATTCCAGAGCTTTAGAAACCGAGGCTAAAGCCATACTGACAATAGTCACGGTCAGATAAAAGTCAGTGGACATTTGATGACAGTTTAAAAAACAGTTTAAATATTGAATGAAACATTTGTGCACCTGGAATAGCTATTTGGAGTCCGGCAGGAGTTCCGTTTTCAAGCCTTTGACGAGGGCAGAGTTACATTTTTCTTTCTTGGTGATAGACCATGCAGAAGATTAGCCATGTTAATAGAGCTAGCACCGATGATGTGGAGGCTAGCGTCACTTGCAAAACAAACTTTTTGAGTGTTGGTTAGATTACTACAGTTGACGATTGTCATGCTTAATAGAATATTACTTACTGTTCATCCAATCGATATAAATTAACTACAATTTATAGTAGGCAAAGACTGTTAGAGCTAGCTATTTCCACGTTAAGATGCTATTTTATACATATCTTTATATTGGTTACACACTAAATTCAAAGAAATTAAGACTATTCTATTACAACATATTACTATTATTGTGTTTTAGATTATTAGTATAATGTTACATTTCACTTTCTGAATTGAATTGTCTATTCAATGTATTGGTTCTTATGTACTTTTTATTTATGTAACAGTAATCTTTATATTGATATTAGAAACCTAGAACTAGAGCATGACAGACAGGCCTGTATGTTATTCTCTAGTATTGTTGTACAACAAACTAAGCCCTATTTTGTAAATACAGGTTAGATCTTATAGTGCCCTCGTCTTTTTGAGAACTAATTGTTTTAGCTCAGTTGATGCTTCAAATGATGGCGATCCCCCCAGGGATCCGGTGAAACCAGTGCATGCTGAAGACAGAAGACTCATCTCTTTGGATTTGAGACTCTTGAATTCTGCGTTATGGTAGGACTGTCTTTGCCACCCAGAAACAAACACATTGAACTTGATGTAACAAACAGCTTGAACCGACTGAACATAATTACATAACTTACACAAAATACATATTAGCTTTACAAGGCCTTCTTTTGTTTCATTTTATTTGTATTTAAATTATTCTGTCTTTGTGTACAAATAATTTCATGTCTTGGTGTTTTGCCTCCATCTGTGGTCTATTGTCTCCCCCAAACTCCTATGAACTAGCGTTGATGAATTGACCACTATAAGTGGGCTACACATATTTGACGAGCCAGCTAGGAGTGTTTGGAGTGAGATAATCACTGTATTTGAATGAGACCTATTGTGACCCATACGGTCCGGTTGGGATTTTTGTTATTGGACTTTAGGTGTTTAAATTTTGTGTTTGCTTACTTTAAAACACTGTACCTTATACCAAAAAATAAATTAATGTAATTTGTTCTGAAAACACTACAGTACCAAATTCTGTGTTTATCAGTGGCTTAAGTAACACTGTGGCAGATTATGTTTTTGACAACCTTAAAAAACATGGGTCTATTTCAAGATTTGTTAAGGTTGCTAAACTTGAATCAGTGTACTGTGATCAAGTTCTTGTAGTTCCAGCATAGTGCCGCTGTACAGGCGCCTAAGGGTATTCTACCTTTACATAGGCCCCGTTCTACAGACCCTGTGCTGGTTCATCATGTTGCGTTCTGTCCAGTATTTATAACTGTGAGAAAAGCTTAGCAGCTACTAGAGCTTTTCTCTCAGAGCTAAAATGTATGGCCAAAGTGAGGGGTAAATTGTTTGAAGATCTTTTGCGGGAGGAGCTAGATAACATCACAACATTTATTGGAGAACCAGACTCAATTAAAGCTGAGCTAGTTCAAGAATCTGCCCCTATCTTACCTGCCAGTGAGGGTTTGGTGATGATTTCCCATCCGATAAAGCTCAGGATAACCTAGACATTGATGGACATCCAAACTCCAATATAACAAGTCGGTTTAGTAATGAAACACCACCTGGTGTCAATCCTGAGGTTGATTCACCTAAACTAAGACAGCCTGTGAAACATATTCCATTGTCCCCTGAACAATTGAGTACACCTGAGGTACAATGTGTAGTTGTTGAACACATTGTCAAGAGTACAGAAATTGCTTTACCACTAAAGTGAAAACTTTTCAGGAAGAGTACCCTATCCCAATCATGAAGCTGACTATGATACCTGGCGTAGCAGTGTGGAATTCTATTTTACTGACCCAACTCTATCGCCGTCATTGCTGGTTAAGAAGATCGTAGAAACTGTATCTGACTATCACCAGCTGTAAATGTCGTAAAACTCTTAGGTCCTTAAGCAACTGCAAGAGCTTACTTGGAGTTGCTAGACTATGCACATGCAACATTTGAAGATGGGGATGAGCTTTTTGCTAAAATCCTTAATATCAACCAGAACTCTGGAGAGAAGCTGTCCAGTTATCTCCATAGGCTGCAAGTATTCTGATGTAAATACAATTGTAAAGAAGAAAGCTAATTTTTTTTAAAACACAAATTAGCATTTACTAAAGCAATTCTGCAGAGGATGCTGGGATAACATTCATTTCCACACTCCAGCTGGAGCAAAAGAAGCACCAACCGCCCATCTTTGCAGAGCTGCTGTTATGTGCTGAAGAGGACAAACAAGCAGCTAAGAATAGTAGAATGAAACATCATTTGGGGGTCATAAAGACAAAATTGGCATCCAATACACAAGCAGTGTGTACTCCTAAAGTAAACAATCTTAATGTGTAGCCAAGCTGATTGTCCACCCTCAGTTATGGGGCATATTCAACAGCAGATTGCCAACCTTCGAACTCTGGTGGCAGCCCTAGCTTTTTCAAAAGGAGGGAAGCCTGTGAAAACTAATGGAGCAAAGGCAACATAACTAACATCAAAACATGAGAATCCCATTGCTGAAAAACAGCCACAATCTAACTCTGCTATAACAAGCAAAAAGCCCTGACCTTGGTACTGTTACTGATGTGGAGAGGATGGGCACATTGTTAAGTTGCAGTAATTATCTTGACCCAGCACTTTTTGCTGCAAAGAGAAAAGTGCTGAAGGAATAGTATGAAGCCTGGGAAAGAGAAAATACTAGAAATGGCTCCCCATCTTTAAACTAAAACCAGTTCCTGTTGACGGGCTAACAGAAGTGCCCTAGTCCGAAACTGAAAGGTAAGGTAGAAATTAGGAAGCATAGTGTAAGTCAAGGAATAAGGGTTTGTGGGGAGTAAGTGTACAGCCAATGTCAAAATAGATGAGATTGATTGAAACTGCCTCATTGATACAGCGTCACAGGTTATACAATTTTGTCGCAGTTATTTTATAGTAAACATCCCTTCAAACATCCCATCAAACCTGTAAATGAGATACTTAAAGTTGAGAAAACAAATGGTCAGTCAGTTCCTTACTTGGGGTATGTGGAAATTATTTTCTTTCCTAAATTGTTAATTGATTCAGAACCTGAAGAGAAAACTTTAGCCTTGATTGTGCCAGACTTACGGTCTAACAGTAGCTTACCAGCTATAGTGGGGACAAACAATCTTGATTCTTTATATGTACAGTACTGGGGTGACCAACTACCCCATTCTGTGGTTATGCTCAGGTACTCAAGACTCTACAGTTGAGGTACAAGCAAAATTAGCTGTGTCAAACTAAAAGGCAGTGTAACCAAACATGATCCCTGCTGGTCAGAAAATGATCATGGATGGATAGAGTTCCCTCCAAAAGCATTGGAACGGCAGGGTAAATTCCTTTGTTTTGATGGTCACTAAAGGCATTTGGGTTTAAGATCAAAAGATGGGTATGACACAAGAGTTCAGAATTTCAGCTGTCATTTCCTGGTGTTCACATCTAGATGTGTTAAACAACTTAGGACATATCACCGTTTGTATTAGACCACAGCATTTTTAGGTGTACAAAAGTAATGGAACACATAATATTAAAGTAAATAACATTTAATATTTGGTGAAATAACCTTTGCTTGCAATAACTGCCTCAAGCCTGCGACCCATCGACATCACCAACCTGTTGCATTCTTTTTTGTGATGCTATTCCAGGCTTTTACCGCAGCTTCTTTCAGTTCATGTTTGTTTTGAGGTGTTTCTCCCTCCTGTCTCCTCTTAAGGAGGTGAAATGCATGCTCTATTTGGTTAAGGTCAGGTGATTGACTTGGCCAGTCTAAAACCTTCCACTTTTTTCCTCTAATGAAGTCCTTTGTTTTGTTGGCAGTATGCTTTGGGTCATTGTCCTGCTGCATGATAAAATTCCTCTCGATTAGTTTCAATGCATTGTTCCGTAAATTGGCTGACAAAATGTTTCTGTACACTTCTGAATTTATTCGGCTGCTACCATCATCAGTTACACCATCAATATATATTAATGAGCCTGTTCCAGAAGCAGCCACGCATGCCCAAGACATGACATTACCTCCACCATGCTTCACAGATGAGCTTGTATGCTTCGGATCATAAACAGTTCCTTTCTTTCTCCTCACTTTGGCCTTTCCATCACTTTGGTAGTGATTTATCTTGGTCTCATCAGTCCATAAGATCGTGTTCCAGAACTTCTGCGGCTCATCTCTGTACTTTGGCTTTCTGATTCTGTACTCTGGCTTTCAGATTCTTACTGCTAATGAGTGGTTTGCGCAAGATGTGGCCTCTATATTTCTGCTCTCTGAGTCTTCTTCATACAGTTGCTTGTGATACCTTCACCCCTGCACTGTGGAGGTTGTTGGTGATGTCTTACTGATGTTTTGGGGGATTTCTCACGATATTTCTGTCATCAACTTACCGTTGTAGTAAATTCTTGTCTCATACTCATCTTTTGATCTTAAACTCAAATGTCTTCAGTGAACAAAAAAATCAATTGCCTTACCGTTCCAATTCTTTTGGAGGGGACTGTATGTTCATATGAACTCAGTGAATTTTGAATCATGTGTACTAACTGAACAATCATCTCTTTCATCCTTACCGGGAGGAATATTCACCGACAGCTGTCTCATTGTGATGCCAACAAAATTGTGCAGAGTTCCAGTGCAGATGAGAAATGAAACAGACCATGATGTAACACTACCCACCAATTGTGTTATCGCCAAATTAACAGTTCCACTTGAACTGATTCAGAACACTTGGCCAGACAGCATCCAAGCTGCAAATAGCTCTTCACGTCAGCCAGAGGCAGATGAAGACAAAAGCTTAAAGTTTGCTTTTGGTGATTCTCCACTTAGTGTGGAGTGGAAATCCAGAATATCACAAAAGCTGAATACTTTGTTCAGCATGACCTGGACCATGGTCATGCATCTCTTTAATTTGACAACCAAAACTCCTTTCAAACAGCCACCACCACCAATACATCCATAAAACTTCGAAGCAGTTCGAAAACATATACAAACCTTTCTCAATGCTGGAATTATCAGGGAATCTGAGTCTCCATTTTCATCTTCTATTGTGGCGGTATGAAAGAAAATTGGCCGAGTTAGATTGTAAGTTAAGTTTAAGTTTCCGATAATCAAACTGGCCAAGATGCGTATGTATTACCTAATTTAGAGCAATCTTTTTCTGCATTCATGGGTTCTTAATAGCTCTCAGTCATGGATCAGAAATCTGGATATTACCAAATAGAAATGAGAAAAAACTGCTTGTGTATGCCTTTTAGGGTTTTGGGAATGGAACCGCATGCCTCAAGGAATAACAAATGCACCTCGCACGTTCCAGCGTTGAATGGAAATGTGCATGTAGAATATATATCTATGTGAAGTGCTAGTATTTCTTGATGACATCTTTTCCCTGGAGGACCATGAATCCCAGTAGACTAATGTCCTGAATTGCCTGAGAGAAAACAGCCTCAAGTTGCCTCCAGGGAAGTGTAGTTTCAGAAATCGGTTCGTTTTCTGGGACTTATTGTGTCACAAAATGGAGTAGAAACTGATCCAGACAAGGTAAAAGCACTTAAGACCTGGGCAAGATTACAGACAATGAAGGAGTTGAAGTCCTTTCTTGTGTTCTCTGGTTATTATTGGAGGTTCGTAGAAGACTACTCAAAAAATTGTAAAGCCATTGACCAATCTCATTTTGGGTTATCCACCCACTCGGAAAGGAAGCCAAGTAACCAAACACAATTGTACGTATCTATATCCCAAAGAGCTACTTTCTAAACAATGGACACCTGCTTGTCAGCATGCATTTGATCTCATAATCCAGAAGCGAACATCTTCCCTTGTTCTCGTGCTTGCCAATCCAAAGTTCCCTTTGTCCTCCACACTGATGCCAGTACTACTGGGTTTGGAGCGTTATTATATCAAGATTAAGACAGAGGAAATCGTGTAACTGCCTATGCAAGGAGGGATTTCTCATGCAGCGAAGCTTGATACCCGGCACATAAGTTTGAGTATTTGGCCTTAAAATGGGCTATAACTGAAAAATTCCACAACTACTTCTATGGAAATTCCTTTACAGTCATAACTGATAACAATCCGCTGAGATACATTCTCACCATTGCAAAGTTGAATGCTGCCAGCTATCGCTGTTGCCTTCCAAGAGGAGTTCAATGACGGCCTGATAAACGTCCCAAAGTACAGTAATGCTGAATTAGTTGATCTACCAAGTGCAGATCCAGTAATCTGTGCAGTTGTTGACATGATAGTGTCAGGAGAATCTGCATCAGCCAGTCTCAATGCAAAGTCTAAGGAGTTTTGCTTGACGTTAAAGGAGATTAGTCACTTTGAACTGAGAGATTGCCTCTTATACAGGAAACTGCAATATAACCATAGACCCGCCTGTCAATTTTTTCTTCTGTCTATATTGAGGCCATTAGTACAAGCCTTCACAACAAGATGGGACATGTAGGAGTTGTACACACGCTTGAGATGATCCGCTCAAGGTTCTATTTTGGCCAAAAATAGCATCTGTTGTTGAGACAAATCAAAACCTGCATGAGATGTGTTAGAAGAAAGACAGCCATAAAGGCTATATGCTAACCAGCAGACCTATGGAATTTGTCTGTATGGACTTCCTCTCTTTGGAACCAGATGTTAGCGATGCCAAGGATATTCTGGTCATCACAGACCATTTTACCAAGTATGCTGTCGCTATACTCACAAAGGATCAGAAAGCTAGCACAGTTAACAAATGTCTTTGGGAACAGTTCCTCGTTCATGTATTTCCAGAACGCCTTCATAGCAACCAAGGATGTGATTTTGAATCCCATACCATTAAGTAGCAATATGCTTTAGCCGGTGTATGCAAAGTGAGGACAAGTCCATACCATCCTAGGGGAAACCCAGTAGAGCACTATAATTGCACACTTTTAAGTATGTTGAGCACTATACAGGACAAACAGAAGATCAAATGACGCGATTATGTGAAGGCTCTTACTTATGCTTACAATTGCACAAGAAATGAAGTAACTGGGTTCCCACCATATTTGCTCATATTTGGGCGGCAACTCAGATTGCCCATTGACATCGCATTTGGACTACCAATAAAAGACAAAGTCTCCATTTCCCATTCACTGTATAGTAAAAATCTCACTTATGAGAGTTATCAGTCAACTATCAGTCAGCTGTTGAAAGTGCAGGAAAATTAGCTGACTAAAACAAACAAAGGTTTGATAAGCAAGAGAGTCTAAGCTTGATGTAGGCAATAGGGTCTTTGTACTATATCTTCATCTGATCAACAAGCATAAGCTTGCCTATCGCAGGGAGTCCACCATCTATATTGTGCAGAAAAAAGTAGTGCCTGTCTATAAAGTGTGTCCTGATGACCAGGATGGACAAACACAAACACTACATCATGACCTACTTCTTCCTTGTGGGTTCCTGGCTGAAGAGGAGGAAGAAGAGATTAACACCTGCAAAAAGACCCAGAATGAAACAACATCCTGTCCAACAGGATGAGACACCTGGAAAATTGTTTTCGATGGTTCTGTTATAGATACTCCAATGCTAGGAAGAAGATTAATTGAAGACTATGGTGTTCCTCGGAGTCTGAGCAATTCTACTACAGGATTGAGCTCACCAAATCAAGTAGTAGATGCCTCGCCTGAAGATGCTGTCGATGCAGTTCCTGCTGTAGCGACTGATGTGACTTCCACTACATTAATGCCCAAATGAAGTACAACCTTTACTACAGCCTTCAAAGGACTTACTTGAAGTGTTCTCAGTTCAAGTTGATGTAGGAGAGCACCTGTCATAAGAACGTTCTGAGACATCTATATCTGAAATAGTATGCTCTGATAAAACAGAAAACCAGACATTCTGTAACCTGTCAGACTGATAAAAGGAATGTTTTGACAACATCCTAAAAGGGTTTTGATGTGGTTCCCAACTTCAGAACAAATCACTATTAAGAGAGAAAGGACCATCATGCAGCATCCTCTTGATCATCAATTAGCCTTTTTTGGGATAGGCCACGCAACCTGGCTTTGTTCATAGTAACTGAGGTTAGCATAAAAAGTTGACAAGCTTGCAATATCGTGCAAATTGATTTGGTGGACATATGCTCTAAGACCAAGGAATGTGATGAAGAAAGTAAAGGTGGGATCTAAGAAACATTCAGAGATCTTGGTGCTAGACTAATGGAAAGTGAGTATGCAATATCCACAGGCCAATACTCAATGACAATTAGCATGTTCTCACCCTGTAATATTATTATTCCTGTAAGACATATTACAGTTTTTCTCAGTCGCTTTGGTACATTTCTCAGATCATAACTGAAATTCTCAAAACTATTTGTTCAACCCCCACTTCATATAGTCACATAAAAATGCAATTTCTCATTCTTTTGAAAAATAATCCAATGCTTTAGCGCATGCATGCACTTAATTATGTACAGTTGTCCCAAGTTTTCTTGCATTATCAATAGCTTTTGTCATGTTGATCAAAATATATACTGGTTAACTGTTGAATTGTCTTCACTCCAAAAACATCTACAGTAGGCTTTGTCTTCTCCCAAAACATCTACAGTAGGCATTAGTTCATTGCAGATGGAGATGCAGATGCCTGCAGAGGCTGGATATTAAGACACCGCAAGAGATTATTTCCACTCTGCATTGCAAGGGAAAATATCCGTAGGGATATAGATGAGTATCCGTGGCCCTACAAACAAGGACTCATCACTGCCCCTAGAGTACATGCAAGTAAATGTATGTTGTCTACGTTGCTAGCGTTGGTGATACTTTGACACAAAAACTACATTGCATATGAGAAGCTCCCACCCATTCTATGACCTATTATGTGGGTTGATGTTCTGTTGGCTCCTTTTACATGAAGTATGTCTAAAGCATTATATGATGGATTTGTGAGGATAAAAATTACTGCAAGAATTGTATCCCCTTTAGCATGAACATGCTCACACTCAATTATTCATTGCTACGACTTTCTTGCTTGTCAAGATGTTTGCCCTTCACTCCGTTGTTGTCATTTAACATACATTTCACTTATGTTACTAGCAGAAAACCTTTATTTTTGTCTTTAATGACAACAGTCAAAATTATTTCGTTTTCTTCATTTTGCATAAATATATTATGTTGGGTCATTTTCTGTTTGTAGTACAGTAGGCAGGCAAAGAGCAAAATAATGAACTAGCTTGTGATGATGGGGTCCTAGCCTTGATTGTCTGCAAATGCACACAGACTCCCGCCAGTTGGTATTCAATCATGTTTTCAATCAAGTTAATTGTGCATTCTTACACTAGTGGAGGCATTTTCTGTTGAATAATTTTTTTGTACTGTAGCCTACAATAATTTGTAAGTATTTAAGTATTGTACACTGCATTTATAATTATCATCGTTAGGCTAAACCATTAACTCATGCCTGAATGAATAATTGTCCACACGACTGCTAAATTCCCTGTATTGAAGTTATACAAATAATAGCATGCAAGGCTATAGCTAATATTTTAATCAGTAGTCCTTTTAATAAGAACTGGATAGCCTTATGGTAACTATCAGTCAACAACTATAAAATAACATTACAAGCCAGTTACAAATTCAGCATTCCACTGTGCTGACCATATCAAAAGTGTCAATAAATATATAGAACATTTATCAACTACTGATTTGATATTTATTGATTATTAGAATTAATCTTGATTTGGGCTTACATTTTTTATGTATTTCAAAACATCTTGAAAATATATAGATGACTACTTTTCAATTACTCTTCGTGCCTCCCCTGAAGCTATTTCGTACCCCCATGGAGTGGCTGCGCCTTTGATTTTGAAAATCTCAGCTATACAGGTACTATCAGAGACCAATAGATCATGGCTGGTAGCTGATGCACTAGAATGTACTGGCATAATCAGCCTCAAGTTTTGTTTAAAGAATCGGTCAAACGTTTTTGAACACCCAATTTTTTTCAGTATTTATTACATTTAAAAGAATGTTTCAAACAAAATACATAATTGTTTAAAAGTCCACCTACCAAGAGATATTCATGAAGGCTCATCGAGTAATATTTTTAAACAATCCATTATTAGGCTCTGTCCCAGTCTGTAATTAGCGTTATTAGCATAATCCAAATTCATGAATGGAAACGGTTCATACCGCTATCTCAAAGCTGCATTGCAAGCAGAAAACTACTCTAAAACACTACAAATGCAAGTGGTGTTGTATGCCTCAAAGAACATGACCATGTTGTATTCCTTAAAATAAAGTTTTAATTTTAACTATATTATTCTCCTAACTATACATATGTATATGTCTGACTGTCAATACGAGCAGGAAGAAAATGTTGGCAGGGATAGAGCCTTACTTGTTCTACTATAATATACAGATGATGAATTGACCGAATTAAAGCTTACCAGCAGCTAAAGGGGGGTGATGGTAAACTCGTTAATCCCCAACCCGTGCCCAGAATATCCGGAGGCAATGTGTACTTTGTATATTATAACATAGCAATTGGAAGTATTACTTACAAACTGTCTTGTCTCCACGGGTTGAACTGGGTTACTTGATGTAATTGCATTCGCCTTTAGTCCTCTTCTAAGTTAACGTGGGTCACAATGCTTTGTAAAATGTTTCCCACCAGATGTGTATGTCTCGTTGGTGATTTTGCTCCATTTATTCTCCCACAAAACAATAGTGTGAGGCAGAGGTATTGTCCCAATTGCAGAGCGGGTAGAATTTTATTTAAAACTAAAAACCATGGCAGCAGGCAAGCTGTGTGGTCAAGATGTGATCAGGCAGAAGTTGATCCAAACAAAGGAGATCCAGAAGTTCAAAGCTATTTATCAAAAGCACACAATAACACAGGGTCATTCTACACAGAGACATTCTTGTGACATGACACACAACATCTATGTAGTAAGAATTTAGAAATATATAAAACTATAAAACTAAAATAAAGCAGAAAATATAGCAATTATATCCATAAAAGTGTAAACTAGCAGCAATTTTAAAAAGAGTATGATGGGAAATATGAACAATGTAAATATGTAAATCCAAAATACAAGTTTATGTCAAAAAGGCTCAGGCAATGGTACAGACTAGGATAAGCTAAATCATAAACACGGTAGCTAAGCTCAATGGATGTTAGAAAGCTGTCACAAACTCTTGAACGACTAGTATTTCGGTGATTGAGAACTGGCAGGAGTGGTGCATTCGTTGTGATTGGGATCTGGATATGTCGTCCTGGTGATGGGGTTGAGAGATGGAACTGTGAGCAGACATTTGAGGTATGGCAACGAGTGAAATCTCAAGTCTCCTCTCCCACATTCCTTGTACCTTTCTTAAGACCATGACATTTTACACAATTACAGATATTATTGTGATGTGCACCGACGAAAATGGATCAGCTAGGCGAAGCAACCTATCTTCACATAGCTTGTTGAAGATAAAATTCACGCTCACCTTCACAACATCACTGCCGATGAACAGAATGATGGCTACAGGAAATGGTTCACTAGTGCCAGTTTACAAACCCTCT
Source organism: Esox niger (assembly GCA_016801105.1). Taxonomy (NCBI): domain Eukaryota; kingdom Metazoa; phylum Chordata; class Actinopteri; order Esociformes; family Esocidae; genus Esox; species Esox niger. The sequence goes on along the minus strand of JACXGJ010002185.1, from coordinate 55,072 downwards.
AACTTCATGAAAAGTGTTTGAACATCTTCTGTTACTTACTAAAGCATTATTTGGATGGTATTGTACTGCCTGAAGTTGCATATTGCTATCATAACGGCAAGAAAAGGGCAGTTAACGAAGGTAGACAGACAGAACATTATTTGCCTTAAAAACTGAGGTCTGTTCTTCAGACACATTTCAAAGGTCAAGGTGTCAGTTAGGGCAGTTTCCAACACCATCAAACGGCACTTGGAAACTGGAGAAAACTAACAGGAAGAGGTCCTGCTGACCCAAAGCCACAACAGAATCAGAAGGCAAGTTTCTGAGAGTCAGTTTGCATGATAGGTGGCTCGTAGGACAACAGCTTCAACCAGTTTAACACACGTCGAGATTAGCAAGTTTCAGCTGTGAAGAGAAGACTTCGAGCTGCAAGTGTGACAGGTCATGGGGATGTAATGAAGCCATTTTTATCATGGCCAAATATGCTTGTCTTGGCCATGAAACATTATGGACCAATAAAATCAACATTTTCTGATGCTCTTGCTGGATCCAGTGTTTTGCTGGATCCAGGTGCCATTCACAGAGTTGCACCCTGAACCAAAATTGCTCCCCCAGCAGTATGCAGTGCCATACATGGCCTTCTGGGTATTGAATTGCCTAGTTTGTCAGGGGTTCATCCTACAGCAAGAAAACACCCAAAACATACTTCCAGGCTATTTCAGAACTACCTTAGAAGAAAAGAGCAAGACAGTAGGCTTCTAGTCATGGAATGGTCAACATAGGGTCTATACATAAACCCAATTGAGCATGTTTTGGGTGAACTGGGCAGAATAGTGAAAGCAAAACATATTTCAAGTGCAACGCATTTGTAGGAACTTCTGCAGCAGTGCTGGGAAAAACTTCACAACAATACTTGAATTTCATTGTATAAAAATGCCACAAGTGTCTTCAGCTGTCCAAAATAATTACATGATTACTTTGTTGTGTCCAATTGTTTTTTTTTCTTCTATGACATTATGTCCTTAAACAGTGATTTTCAATAAAAATTTAGACTGATAGTGTGTACTTTATTGGATTTATTTTTTCACAATTAAATTTGAGTCATAGTTTTTCCTTCTCAGAGGACTTGCTGCTGCTAGTGTGACAGAATCAAAGTTTGACACTATCCTGCAATGCTAGTCTTTAATTAAGCTACTGTGCTTTTTTCATACTACTTGCTAAACCAGGACCATTTCACAGTCACTCATTCCCCAGCTCACAACTATGACTTTGATGACAGGTGCTCAATTTAGCATAGGGAATTACTAGAGTGCGACTAGAAAAGGCACCGTTATCTGACATCTACCCTGGGCAGCGCTGAGCCAATTTGCTCTGTCTGAATGCCAAAACCAAGATTCAAATATTTGTGCACAATTATGCAGCTGGGATGCAGTGACTTAAGATCACTGTGCTTCTCGGTTGCCTCTATATTCTAATTCAGACAGATTTAGATAACATTGAATAGATAAAAAATGAAAGTACACCCAGAGGCGTTGCTTGGATCGCAATACATTCGGGGCTCAGCCTCCCACAATTTGAGATCCGGGGCTATTCATAAAACATATGGGGCTATTCATAAAACATATGGGGCTATAGCGTCGGACGACCAGGTCTAACAACGCCACTGAGCACACCTGAATAACAAATGAAGTTAATTATATGGTTGTTGTAATAAAAAAATTAAAAAGCTCAGTATTCTAAAACAAGATTGAATAACTGAATTGGCCTCACAATCAGTGTGTTGTGTTATGACATGAAAAATCAGAGAAATCAAAACCATTATTGCTGTCTGCTGCTCTGATGTTTAAATAATTCTTTACATTTTGAATAGATTTTTGATGTGCGTATATAGACCATAATTACAGAGTGCTACAAAAATGTCCCAAAAGGGTTTAATATTTTTGTATTTGTGAGAGAAGTCAGGCATTATTTAATACTGTGGTAATACATACTGTATTAACAATTAGATTTTTTTCTCTCTTGTGCACTTTATTGTTTCTTTTTCTTTTCAATATGTAAAGCACCTGGAGTTATCACTTTATATGATATGTGCTATATAAATAAATGTGGCTTTGCATTTAGAGATCTCCTTGCTATTGGCAAAAAGAGTAACGAACATTAAAATCTGAAATAATCTTTTTTTAATTTTCCAAGCAGTTTTGTGATGACTTGTTTGTTTTATCATGTGTGTGAATTTATATTTAATCATATGGCTATTTCAGTGCATGTGTTTCATCTTAACTGGGGGCAGCAGAGTTTCATAATGATTAGAACATTTGACCGGTGACTGAACAGTTGATACATTGAATACTTGAGATGTTCTGTCCCTGAGCAAGGCAATTTTCAACTGCTCCCAGGTTGTTGCAGTAAATAACAATGTGTTTGCTGTGTAGCATGTTTCATTGCGCACTGCAGATGTCTCATACCTTGCAGAGGGTTTTGTAATGTGATGGCATTTATTCAAACCATAAAAATGACTGAGCTATTGGCTAGCAAAAGTGCGCTTGTTTTGAAAGTAGACGGTTGTATAGTGAGTGACTCTGGAAACTTATTGTACTCTGCCACTTGAGCAGTAATAAGGGAACTCGTAAAAGTACATTGCACGCATTAAGATACAGCATAATGCCTATTTCTGAAGTTACTTAGAAGTCTCAAATATTAATCATACAGGCCTCATGAGTAATCCATCCTAAAACAGAATGAAATATCCTACAATAGCGATGAAGTTTGAATGTTTAACATGTAAAACGTTGGGAATTTTCACAATAGTGATGGCCAATTTTGAATATCTTGGTGTAACGTTTTCTTGAGGCTATAAACTGTGTTGACAAAGGCATGTATATTTTGAATGACTGGCTAACATGTGTTTTTATCTAGCTCTCCAGGTAGTCCAATTGAAACTAGTATTGGTCTGTAACACTGTCTGTTTTATTGGTCTTGAAAACAACTGAAATAAATGTGTGTGTGTTTTCTGTCAATTGCCACAGGTTTAGTCCCTACGAATGGTATAACCCACACCCGTGCAACCCTGACTCGGATGTAGTGGAAAACAATTTCACCCTGCTAAATAGTTTCTGGTTCGGAGTTGGAGCTCTCATGCAGCAAGGTAGACGCCTCTGCCTGCCCCCTTTAGCACACGTCCCACTCTTTTGCTGGGGGTTCAAACTTGCTCTCAAGCAGGCCCAGACCATGCATGGGGGCCTCTGTGCATGTAGCAGGAACCAGAATGTGTGACTGGTGTGGTTGTGTCTGTCGATCCACATCGTGGTGTCGATTGGCAATGTAATATTGAGATCCTGGATGATGAGCTTAGTTGATTGATTGCAGAATCAGGATAGGAGAGTCAGGGCATTTTCCTCCCTTTTCCTGCATGATTGCCCCACCCTCTTTTAACTGTACCCCTCGACTTTCCCTAACTTCACCTCTGTCCCATCCCTACAGGTTTCACAACAGTTAAGTCGAATATCCGAAAAACTATTCCCAAAGTGTCAGGAAGTAAAATGCTAAATGCATAGTGAGAGAATCAGAATGAGTGCTAAAACAGTATGAGTCTGTTTTGTTTGGTTCCTTCTGCCAAACTGATGCCATATCTTCTCAGCTGTTTGTGTCTTTAGATTGAGAGAAGCAAAACTAAACAAAAAATAAGAATAATGTCATTAAAACATATCATGAAATTAAATTGAATTAATTTAATTTGCAATAATTTTAATATAATTTGATGTACACTTTTGGTATTGACTGAGACTGAATGCCAGGAAAATGTATGATGCATTTTGTACTATACTATTGCCTTCCATGAGCAATTAATATATTCAAAGCAGTTCAGCTTATATTAAGAAAAAAAGCCTGTGTCTGCCCTGCGTCGGATCTAGGCCAATGAGTTGCCGTAGCCAATTTATAACACTGCTCAAAGTTCTAACAGGTCCACAACCTTCTGAAAATTTTAATTGTATTATCCGCTGATGATGGCTGGTGGAATTCAATGTCTTACAGTAGCATGCCATAGTAATATTTAGAATTAAGTTGATTTTGGACATTTATTTGCAGGTATAATCTTTTCAGATTTGGTTAATATATTTTATGAGTGTCTACAGTTCATAAAATGTTATGTACCCTTATTTGTGCAGGTGGGTAGAGTGAAAGTATCCATATTCCAGTGTATCTCAGAGCCTGTAATATTTGCTGCACAGGAGGTCCTATAGCTATGTTGAGTCCTATAGTTGAGAAGATGTGGCTGTAGGGCAAAAGGGTTTTGGGAGATTGAGACTAAGACAAAGAAGCACTCTGTGCCTGTCTGCATGCTGCCTCTGTGATGGCTGCGCTGGCCTGTACTGTAGAGAGGCTCCCCTGCCCCGGCCTCCACAGCTTGGCCCCGCCCCCAGAAAACTGTGGGATGTGCAGTTTGGACATGACGTTACCTTGGGTACATGACAGTCAGCCCCAACCAGGTTCTGTTGTTTCGGTACCGACTCACTCCGCTCTCGGGCGGGCTGTCTGTCGCATTGTTCTAAGTCACTATGGTCTCGATGGGGTAAGGTTTCTTAACTGATTTAAAATGTTATTCAACTGAAGACAACTGTCTTTTTCCTGGTTGTGTCATGGGTCTTGCTACTGTCTTTTTTATGTTGAGTTTGTTTACATATGCTGTTTTTGTTTTCTTATAATTTGATTGGTTTAACCAATATGCAGTGTGAGCTTCAAGGCATCCTAGATAATGATGACGTGGTTGTTAACTCATGTTACATTTTTTTTTCTGGCTGACGACAGGGGAGTGGTGGTGGATGAAGGAGTCAGGAAGAGATGGGAGACATGAGGAGAGGACAGTATGCACGGTGTCCCTCTTTATGTTCCCCTCCACAGTTCTCCCTCTCCCCCACTCTCCTCTCTGGTGGACAGGGCTTTGGGCATGAATTCAGACAGTACTGGACTTGGATGTTAGGTCCAGCCTCTCTCTTTATCACTCCTTGAGTGACCACTCATTGCCCAGACTGTGAGAAAGTTATAAGAGGCAAAGTGATAGGATTGAGGGATTGAATCTCACAAAGAGAAGCTTATGTTCTTCTTATCCTCCTTTCTGTCACACAGTTCATCGCCTTTCGCCTTTGAGTGAATGTGCCAAATTGCACGTTTATATTGCCTTTAGCTGGAAGAGAACGACCTTGCTGCCCAGTATTACCTAAATCACAGCCACAGAGGAAGACCTCAGTTTACCCAAACACACAAACCCATCTTCAAGAACACACTCAAAGGCAAACGTCTGAAAACAACACGTCTGGATATTTTTAGTCATATGGAGAACAGTTGTGATTTTGATTAGATTATTTTAGACAAAGCATTTTTTCCAATGTGAGTGAATGATAGGCAGCCTGAGATCATAGTCAAGGTCTGATTCTAACAGCTTGTGGCTAGATATACAAAACATGCCCAGCCATGTCCTGCCACACAAGTCTGCCCAGTGTACGTGCATGCATGCAACTTTGTATTTCTGTGTGTGTGTGTGTGTGTGAGTGTTTGCATGCGTGTGTGCAAGCACACGCATGTGTGACTCAGGTATGCCCTGGTCCTCTGGCTGGTCCTCTAGTAGATCCTGCTGGCTAGGTCTCCCCTCTCTGCCTCAGGGCCCTGCTGGGGTTGACCCCTTTCTCTGCTCCTCTCCTCTCGCCCCTGACCAGGCTCTGAGCTCATGCCTAAAGCCCTATCCACCAGGATTGTAGGAGGAATCTGGTGGTTCTTCACCCTCATCATCATCTCCTCCTACACAGCCAACCTGGCTGCCTTTCTCACAGTGGAGAGGATGGAGTCACCCATTGATTCAGCTGATGATCTAGCAAAGCAGACCAAGATAGAGTACGGAGTCGTGGAGGATGGATCCACCATGACCTTCTTCAAGGTGGGTCTAATTGACAGGACATAACATCATGGAAGGGTACACTGTCATTAATTATTTGACAAAACTCAGGTAAATGCTGCTTCTTGCCATAAAGATAAAATATTCTTAAGTGGCCAAAAGGGTTTTCGCTGTGTCATTTGGTTGGACAACAATTATAATTGTGCATGCATCTACTGTTAAAAAATTGCAATGTCAAATGAATGAGCATGCAGAAACATGAGCAGGAGCCTTTTTTTATGTCCCAAATATGCGGACCCACTAATTTTTTTTTCGTTTTGAGAGATTATGTAAATTACCTCAACAAAATGAAGTTCATATCTTGACAACAAAAGCATTTACATTTTGTTAACAGCACAGTTTTTCTGTTATTAATAATATTCCATTTGGATACTGTTGGAAGCTTAGGCAATATGAAACACCTAGAGGGGATCATTTCAAACTCTGGTAATAGGGGATGGGAGGCGTCATTACTAATAGTCACTGCTTTCTCTTAGTGCTTAGCACATATATATCACTGAGCTGCTCTTTAGGAACTATCTGAATTAAGATAACTTTCTACCAGATTTTTGTTCACCGTTTTGCAGCAGTTTTGGAGACACATAATTAAGAAAAAAGTTTTAATTCAGTTTCCCCTGAAAGCAAAAAGCCAAAGAAAAACAGAAATATGTCTTTATATTTGAACAGGCTGAAGACATTGTTTTATTTTGATTTTATTATAGAGAACAGTACTTGTGATAACATTTCCTTGAGGTGTCAGAGTGTATAAAACTAGCTGTTTTGACTTTGTACTATTAGTGGAGGATCTTAGTGTGTGTTTAGAAAATAACTTTCTCATTCAGAAAATAAGACCACGGTTCACAATCATTTAGTGTTTGCAAGAGAATTAATGTTTTTGTGGTGTTGAAAAGGGAAGTGTAATTTGTATGTATACTGTGCATTAACTGCATCTTCTACATGCTCAGACACTCAGCTTTGTTTGGTGCCATTTTTAATGATGGGAGTGATTCTCTTAAGTATAGTATTACACATAGTCCTGACTCACCTGGATTACATGTTGGCATTAATGTTGACAGAAAAAAATCTATTGACAACACAAGTATGCTGTTTTCTGTGCACATTGAGTAGAATTTAAACACGTTTATGATTACAACCACATCATTAATGCAAGGTGTAAAAATGTCTAACAGACAACACTTTTTACCTCCGCACATAGATTGTGAAACTTGCTGATGTACTGTGCAGGCAGCTCTCTGTTCTCCCCTCTGCAATTGTCTCAGTGATTAGTCAGGTGGAATCACTGAAGCATACCAAGGGTAACTAGATAGCAGTGTTTGAGGGTCTTCCATGGTATTTTCAATGCAAAAGATCTCACTGCTAGGTCGCGAATTACTCTGCACTGTTTATCTATTGTAACATATCCACACCATTGTGTTGCATAGGCCACTGTACGCCAGGTGTCGAACAAGTCTGTCTCACTCAGACAGCTGCAATGCGTTTTTGTTTTTATCACACTTTTCATCATGTGTGTTTACTTTGTGAACACAAAAAAACACGCGTGCATTCTCTCTTAAACACATTTAAAAACACGCCCACCAATATATGCTAATTATAGCAACGCTTTGAATTGTATTTTTATTATTCTGTGAAAAATTACTGAAAACAACAGTTGTCATAATACAGCACAATGGTTATACTGTTGAAATGCTAAACAATAACAAATGCAACTGAGGGAAACCTGTTTTTCCTAATGCAGATTTCAGCTTTAAGTTTAATTCTTACATCCCTGTGCAACAGTACCTTGCTGTAGAAAAAAAGTATACCAAATGGTTCCTTGCAACTTCTATTCTCATTTACCACGCATGTCCATGCATCATGGCATGGGAGGTAAATTATCTTAAAAAATGTAAAGGTCTGTCCTTTACCCACAGTTGTAGCTAATCAGACTTTCACAATATAACAGAATGGCATGATGATGTCCTCTAATACTACCTAATAGGTCTTTGGATCCTTTCCTACTTACTTCAGTTCAGCCTTATTTTCCTTACTGTAGACGGAAAGAAAGTCATTGTGTGTGTCCTTATTACTGTTAAACAAAACACTTAAAAAATCCCTGCTATTTAAGTAATTATTGACTCATATTGATTTCTCATACTGACTAATCAATTATGCAAATTCCAACGTGGAATAACAATCTAAAGCATCTGACAGAAACATCTCTCCTGTTCCCTCGGTAGTTCTGCCAAACCATTGTGTCTATTCCCCAAATGGAATCCTTTCAGAACAACATTGAATAATTATTCAATAAGCACATTGTGTGTCTCTTATTATGTAATAAAATAACATCCTATTATGGACCCTTGCACTGCTATTATTTTAACTTATTACCTTATTTGTGTGATCCCATGGTGATACAAAGCCTGATCCTGGTTACAGAGTTGTGTTGTTTTGTATTAGCTGTATGTATGCCATCAAGGAGAAATGTGTTGTATTACCAGAATAATAATTTTAAAGAATAACAGGACGTATATAGATTATGAGTGTTATACTTCCAGGAGGGAATAAGAGAAGAGAGAATGGAATGAGGAGAAAGAGATTGTCGCCTTTACTGCTCCCCCCCATATGTTCTACCTTCAGTTCCTTCAAAGGTCAATTCCAATTGACATTTAAAATGCTTTAAAGGGTCATCCGTTCTAAATCATCATTTATGATTATAAGCAATATTATTTATGGGACATAAGCGATTTTACAAAAACTCTACTTCCACAATATGCCAAATCACAATTCTGTTGATTTTAACCCAGGTCGATGTCTTTTATCATCTTATTTCATTTTAAATATTTATCTTACAATATACTGTATTAAAGAAGAGTAGGACAGTTAAAGTGAGGGGGAAAAAGTATTTGATCCCCTGCTGATTTTGCATGTTTGCCCAGGATTATTTGAACGGTTAGAGACAATAACAACCAAAAAAATCCTGAAAAATGCTTGATTTGCAATTGATTTGCATTTTAATGAGGGAAATACATATTTGATCCCATCAATCAGAAATGTTTTGGCTCCCCGGTGTCTTTTATACAGGTAACAAGCTAAGATTAGGAGCACACTCTTAAAAGGTTTGTACTAAGATTGAAGGGTTTGTACAAAATGGTATTAAGACAATGTATCAAATATAGAAACAGAGACATTTTATTGTTTCCTGAAAAATATATGCCCACTTTGAATATGCCAGCAATACATAAAAAAAATGGTGACAGAGGCAACAATATACTGGAAACGTGTAATGCTAAACAAAAAACCTGATGGTATATCACATAACTGATTATGTCAATAGGCAACAGATCAGTAACATGATTTGGTAAAAACAAGATCATTCCAGACAGGATGACTGAAGTGAGAGTGGGAAGTAGTTCGCCACTCTGTGAAAGACTGAAGGCAGCCTATTCAAGAATAACGTACCACAACGTAAAATTCCAAAGAGTTTGGGGATCTCATCATCTACAGGACACAGTATCATTAAAAGATTCAGGGAATCTGGAGTAATCTTTGTACACAAGGGACAAGTGTGAAAACCAATGTTTGATGGCTGTGATCTTCATGCCCTCAGGTGGCAATGCATTAAAAACAGACACAATTCCGTAGTGGATATGACTACATGGGCTCAGGAACGCTTCTAAAAACGTAGTCTGTGAACACAGTATGTCACGGCATCAGTACAGGCCAGTTAAATCACAACCATACAAAAAAAACTCATACCTAAACAACATCCAGAAGCTCCGTAGCTCCATGGCTTCAACTCTAAGAGCAAAACTGGACTGCCTGCAATCCAGACCTGTACCCTATTGAAAACATTTTAAGCATTATGAAATGACCCATACAGAAAAGGATACCCCGAACTGTTGATCAGCTGCAATCCTATATCAAGCAAGAATACGTTTTGAAACATTACACTTTCAAAACTGCTTGGTTCCTCAGTACCCCAATGTTTAAAAAGAGTTGTTAAAAGAAGTGATGCAATACACTGGTTTAACATGCCACTGTCCCAACTTTTTTGACACGTTTTGCTGTCATCAAACTCAAAATGGGCATGGATAAAATTTTTAAAAAAACATAACTTCTAAGTTACAACATTTGATATACTGTCTTTGTACTGTTTTCCAATAAATATAGGAATAAATTATTTGCACATCATAGCATTCTGTTTTTATTAGCATTTTATGCAGCATTTCAACTTTTTTGGAAATGGGGTTGTATGTTTAATTAATTAGAAAGGTTAAGGAATTGATTAAATAAATAAATTTGCCTGGCTTAAAAAAAATTACAATTTCCTTTGAGGCGTAGTTTGTAACCAAACCTGCCATTGTTCCAATACTCCTTTCCACTCAACCATACTGTGTCTGCGAAGATGAAGAGGATTTCATGAAAAATCACATTAAAGACCATGTCAGATTTTGGAGCAGGTATATTGTCAATTTGTTTAATACTTATTTTAATATGGGATGGGTATCGAAGGAATCTGTAGCATGGTTCTGTAGGATTCTGACAGATACTGGCCAAGCTAGTTATTCAGTTGAAACACAACATAGTCTAGAAAGCTAGAAAACGAACGTGTTGTATTTGACTGCGTTCAAAGAAGAGTGAACATGAGTCCAGCAGAAAAGTGGTGCATATTTTATTTCCTAATAAAAAACAATTGCATGCTTCTAACATGTTCTATAAATTGATACCAAGACTAAGAACTGATACTAAAAAATGACATACTGTACCCATTAAAGATGTGCAGTTTGTGAATGATTTATTAGTTTTTTTAACAAATCTTTTAGTAACTTGATACTCACATGTACTTTTTTCTAGTGACTCATTCAATAGTATAATTCATTTGAAAGTTTGACAGCGGATTTCTACAACATGATCTCTTGCTTTATACCCGGTCTTCCAGCTCAGTTCCCCAATCAACGTCTATGTACATTCACATAGAAAAATAGATCAATGCAGGAACATCATAAAGACATGTTTATAACTGCTAATTGAATGCATATTGTAATTATCAAAATAATTACTTAATTACTGTTATCATGAAAAAAAAATATGAAAACAAATACAGAGCCACTGCCTTTGACTAAGTACGCTTGTCTGGTTCCTTTTCTGGTTTAAGATAACTACATGTTATTTTTCTTTGTGTATAATAGCCATTTGTAACAGGACAGGGATCCACTGCTGTGAGATTCCACATAAAGTCTCTGATTGTTCAAAGCCAGCATTGACTCCAAAGCCACTGGTCGACAAGCTAAACTTTGGGTTGACACTACGCTATGCATGTTCGCAGAAATAATGAGTTGGACTGGGCATTTGACATTCATGCATGTGCTTGTGCACATTATTAGTTTTATACTGTCAAAGGGGTGTCAAAGGAAAGACATGTAGCCAGATTTAATTGTAACAATTATTGAAATTTGTGTGGCATGAACATGACAAGTCATGATGTTTTCTTCATATTGTAAAACTAATTATTCCAGCATTTAAATGATCCACTGTGTATTAGGCAACTGTCATTTTGTTAGTGTCAGAAATAGCTCACTGGGAAAATTATCACAATGAGTCAAATGGCACCCTGCCTTCCTATATGCACCTCCTGTATCTTAGGCTGCCAGACAAAAAAGAAGTACAAAATGGTATACTCTCTTGCCCAAACATTCACGTGGGGTAACCAAACTGAAACAGAGGGAAGCTGTTTTTATTTAAAAAATGTTTTGAGATTGTTGGTACAAGTCTAATTCAATATATTTGTTTTTTGTTTTTATTTTAGACATGCATGGAAGTGCAATAGGTTGTACTGGATACTTTTTTTACACAAATATTATACTTATTGACATCTTTGCCGCTCACAATTAAAACTGGTTGTTTGAGTATTTTAAAATAATTGATGACCTCTCAGTTTTTGCTCTCAATGCTTTAATTTGCCTAGTGGGCTATATCATTGGAAAGATTTCTCTAAACTGTAGGTAGTAGGTTAATGCATTGTATTAGCTGCTTTAGTTTCATTAAAACACTTTTTGTGTAATTGTTAAGTATATAATCTTATGTCCTCCAGAACAATGCAAATATATGCAATATTTTATCATACTGCAGTTTAGTTTACTTTCTATTTGCCATTGAACGTTCAGTTGTGTTCAGGGGTTAAATTGTGTGGGAGCCAGCAGGAGCTGAACTCTTGCACATACGGTCGAAATAAGACTCAGGGTAAGCAAAGCTCCCGTACTTCCACTGGCCAGCAATTTAACATTTTAAATACAACTGTAACGTAAAATGTAGGGCACTCCCACTTTCCAACTCCCAATTTGAAGGGGTAGTTTGGAACAGAGTATTTTTTTAAATAATCCATTGTTCCCCATCTGTAATTAGCGTTAATAGCATTGTCTAAATTCATGAATGAAAACGGTGTGTCCCCCTGTAACGAAGCTGCACTTCAAGTGGAAAACTACTCCAAAACACTTCAAACTAAGACTAGTGTTGTTTATCTCAAAGAACATGAACATGTATTCTTTGACATAAAGTTTCGATTTTCACAACAGAAACCTCATTTCAAATAAAATTGTACTTCCTGCGTTTTCGAGTCAGTTTTGTTGACAATTGTATCAATCAACATGTTATTTCATGCAGAAGTATACACGTCACAGTAACCAAAAGTTAGTATTTGCTGGCTAGAAAGCGAATTACCTTTTTTGTCGATGATAAAACTTTATTTTGCTTGAGAGAAAGGAAAAGATATATGTACCACGTCGGACTCTGAATATGACCAGGAAGAGGATATTTATTCTGGGTATAGAGCCTTACTTGTTTGAACCAGAATACCCATAGGATGATGAATTGACCAAACTAGCAGGGGGGCAATATTGAACCAGTTAATCTCTTACCCTTGCTTAGAATATCCTGAGATTGGTGGTGTGGTTGTGGATCATACAATCTAATGCCAGCCAAAACAGAATGCTTTTGTTGCAATAAGTGAGAACTATTGATTCCAATGTTGAAGAACATGAATAACCTAGTCCCTGAAGCTGAACTCCTAAAATGTGTGGTTTATCATCCAGATTTCGCCATATCTCCAGGGGTGCTGGAGACTTTACATTCCAAAAATAAGACATTCTAGGCCGAGAGAGCTCTCAAAAGAGTAGGAAGCTACCTAACATTAGCAAACAAGCGTATAAGGCAAGGTAATTTATTTGAACAGCACATTCTTCAATGGAGCCATTCAAAGGAAAAAGCAATCAGACGTACTAAAACCTAAATATTACATGAAAGTGTATGTGCAACTTAGCAAGACAAACACTAAATTATTAGCTAACCCATTTATAATTAGTTTGCTGAGGAAGTTTTAGAATGTCTCATATCATCTGTAGTTTGTTTAATATTGTCAAGTCCATACCCAATGTCTTGGGATTGGACGATCTGTTAATAGTCAAATGTGCTACCTTTCTGAGTAGACTCATGCAGCAAGCTATGTTGCTATTTTGATGGACATAGCCAATCATGTAGGGATTTGTCTGATTTGTCAAAACTTATTTTTGAAAGCTATGTTTCATACCGTGATTGTACATCCTAACTGCACTGTTTAAGCATGTTGTAGATCATCAGACAAAAAATTATGTTTTTATGTTATCTTTAGAATGATTTGCAACAATTCAAAAACTGTATCAATTCATCTTGTGTATCTGAGCTGAGCTAATCTTCTAAGCCCCTTGAATGTAAACTTACCGTCGGGCCCATAATTTTTTGTGCACAAACGGATACTTAGTGGCTTTAGCAAATCAGACAATGGTAGACACCAAATGTATCTCATTTCATTTTTTGGACCAATTAGGTTGCTTTTACCAGACTCGATTGACGAGTATATCTTACTACCTCATTTGTCAATGGTAGAATGAAGTGTTGCATTCTAAACTTTACACAATTTGTTATCACCACACATCTCTCACTAACTGGACTGCACATTGGATTTCTAGAAGCTGATGAGGCGAGGAACTTATAGAAATGATTTAATATTTTATTTATTGTTATATCCCCATCTATAACAAATTTAACTAGACACACATTTTTCTGCAACTACTGCAGTACTATATTGTACTAGGCTCACAAAATAAAGAATAACATTGATTCTGATGATGATTGTTTAGATGCTTTTAATATTAAGCTTGTAATGTAAATAGTTAGGCAATAAAAAAAAGGATCTTTATTTATTGGTATGCCAAAATTCCACAAAAACTTAAATTTGGTTTGACAGCAAGAAATCATCACATGTTCTTTTTAAACCACTATTGCACTTTACCTTACAACATAAAAAGTGATTTTGAAAAATCAATGTTTGATTTACACAATTTTACACTGCTACAGTTTAGGTTAATTTGAGGTGGATCATTATTTGCAGATGTAGTACTTTCACGAGTAATTGTGTTTCTGCTGTGAATTTACGGGCTTTTTGAGAGTGAGATCTGTGCCGTTTAACACCCTCTTCCTTAGCTGGCTTTGGCAGGGTCACTGTATTTGGTGGATGGGCTGAATCGGGATGCCTTGTAATTTCAGCTTGGTAAATTAAAGTGGTGTTCCTCCTCATGGCCAGGACTCTCTGACGAAGTTTGTCTCAGAAACTATAAGTCAAAATACACCTGGTTGAGGAGAATTATTTATTTGGTTCGGTCAACCATAAAACTGTAGGTTGTGTATTTCGCAGAGTAGCCAGGGGGATCTGAATCATCATCTCCACAAATGTAAATTGCTTGGCCATCCTCTTTGTACTTTACATGATGTTTACATGATGCGTTTTTGTTTGAGATTGCATTCTTCATTAATTGCTGGGAAGAGAAATTATTAATGCACAGTGTAGTATATGGTCTTCTTTCGGATTTGGATGTGCAGAAGGCCAGCCCAGTCTGCAATGTCAGTATATGTTGCACCAGAAAAAGAATGGCTGATGCAACTAAGAGATTGTAGCATGAAGAAGAAACTAAGACATTGTAGCATTAATCACATTTTCCATTGTGCCCATTAGTGCAATCCCAACTTATCAACAGCTAGCTACTTGCTGAAGACATCTTGTATATGATGGCTTGTCCACACTGATCACTGTTCGAAAAGTTGTAGGATGTTTGGTTCATTTACAATCCAGTTCCTCTCTCCGCATGTCTCCCACTGATCTGGCTGATGAACTTCAGAACCTGAGGTTAGACTGGAACTGCTGCATGAAACACTCAAACTCAAAAGCTCAAAGCTGAAATCAAAGGGGTCAACTGGTGCAGAACTGATTCTGATTGAGCTCCTCCATTTTCTTTATATAAAGAGAGAGTACGTACAAAACCAAGAAGTGACATCTGTCACAAACACCTCTTGTATCATAATGTCCCAAAATCTTTCAAATTTCAAAAGCATTTAATGTTCATGTAACTAGCTTGTCAAACTGAATATGTAAGACAAATACTTTTCCTAATCAATGTTTTAGGGTTTAGTTTCTCCATTTGTGAAAATTGTCACCGAATTGAAGTAAAAAGAAATTATATACACCGATCAGACATAACATGATGATCAAATGACTAGAATTTGGCCTCTCCGCATGTGGTACTTGAAAACACATGACACCAAAGGCTTTCTTGTGAAAATAGCACAAGGGGGTACTTCAGGGGTACTCCAAGTGGAGTCAAATTATATTGGTGGTAAAATAACTGAAAAGGGTTGAGAACCACTGATAAAATCCATTGAAGTGGGAAAATTATGTGTAGTAAAAAAACTATAGCCTTCTTTTAAACCCTTTTTATAGACAGTAGTGAGATTGAGGTGAGATAGATTGCATTCAGTTCAGCTGATTGTTTTTAGATTAATTGCCTGACTAATTACTTTCACTAGGCCTTCCTTTTTTCCAGAGTTGCATTAAATGCATTAAATTGGTAGTGTTTAAAAAATGTATATGTTTTTGGCTATATTGATTAATGAATTGTCATATCAGAATCCGAAATATCTTTATTGCCTTGTAAGTTTCAGGACAAACAAGAAATTTGTTCTGGCAGTTGGTGCAACAATTTATACCAAATAAAAAACAGTTTGAACAGTGGACTGAGCATAAATGTAGTAGACTGAGCATTAATAAATTACATAAGAAAATATTTATTGTAGAAGATTTTGTCCAGTTGAGTGTTGATTGTGTATGTGGGAAGTGGGCTATAGTCAGTTTTATTCCTGGGGCATGTTCATGTGGCCTATGGCTGCAGTAAATAAACTGATCATGTGGCGAGAGGTTTTGATCCTGATAGACCACAACTTTCTGCCAGAGGGGCGAGCAATGAATAGTCCATTTCCAGGGTGAGTGGATAGGCCCCAGCCATTGCCATTTGTCTCTGCGTCCTGGAGATGTGTAGGTTGTTTAGATTGCAGCCAATCGCCTTCTCTGGAGAGCAGATGATGTGTTGCAGCCTGCCCTTCTCTTTGGCAGTGTCTGCGGTGTACCAGACGGTGATGGAGGTCAGAATGGACTGTGTGATGGCAGTGTAGATATGCACCATCATAGTCTTTGGCAGGTAGACATTTTTCAGCTGCTGAGGGAAGTACTGCTCCCACTTGATGTTCTGGGTGATGGTGGTGCCCAGAAAGTAAATTACTCCACCGAGGTAACTGGGGAACCACCCAGGGCGATGGGAGGAGGGCAGAATGGCTTCTCCTGAATTCCACAATCATCTCCACTGTCTTTAGGTTGTTGAGCTCCAAGCTGGTCTTACTGCACCAGGACACCAGATGGTCAATCACCCACCTGTAGGCGGATCAGAAATAAGTGAAAAGCTAGGCAGTCATCCACAGAACTGTTGGCTTTGTAGGCAACCTGCAGTGGGTCTGTGATGGTCTTCTGGTGGGACAGCACAAGGCGCTAAAATTACTTCATAACTACAGAGGTCAGGGTGACGGGTCTGTAGTCATTAAGTCCTGTGATCATTGACTTCTTGGGGACTGGGATAATGATGGAGGATTTGATAAAGACTGCAATGATGCATATCTCCAGTGAGGTGTAAAAGATCCTAGTAAATATGGCGGAAAGCAGATCTGCACTATGCTTTAGGTTGGATGGGGAGAAACCCTCAAGCCATCAGGCCCTACTGCTTTCCAGTGTTTCTGTCTCTTGAATGGACTGTTAACGTCCCTCTCCAGGATTTAAAGTTCCACAGGTGAGGATGATTGGGATGGATGAATGTGAATGGGCCCTGGTGGGATGGACTGGTGTTTGGCTGGATACACCGGGAAAAGGTATGTGGTCTGGACTGCCCTTTTGTCTTTCAAATCTGTAGTAAAACTCATTTAGGCCGTTGGCAGGTTGTAGGTCAGTGGATAGATTTAGGTGTGTAGTTGGTAATCTGTTGGAGACCTCTCCAAACAGAAGCAGAGTCGTTGGCTGAGAACTGTTGTTTTATTACTCTCCATACAGGCACTAACTTCACTGCCTTACCAAAGCTGTATTTAGCCTTTCTGAACTTGTCTCTGTCCCCTGAACGTCTCTTCAATTTCCAAACGCAGCTGTCTGAGTTTAGCTGTGAGCCATGGTTTGTCATTGTTGTAACTCACCCTGGTCCTTGTTGGTACACTGCTGTCCTCACATAAGCTGATGTATGATGTCACAGCTTGTATTACGTCACTCATCCAGACTATTAGTGGCACACCAAAAAATTTACCAATCAATCCAATCCAACTTTATATAGCACATTTAAAAACAACCATGTGGACCAAACTGCTGTACGTTCACATTAAAAAACAAAAATATCTTAAATAAATAAATACATAAATAAATAAAACAATCAATCATAAAAAAATAAATATACAAGTCTCATACTGATTTAAAAGCCAAAGAGTAGAGGTAAGTTTTTGTCTGGTTTTAAAAACAGGAAGGCAGGGAGCCAGTCTGACATTAAAAGGCAATTAATTCCAGTCTCGGAACCGCGACTGAAAAAGCTTGATTCCCCCCTGCTCTTTAGCTGTGTCTTAGGGACAACAAGGAGTAATTGGTCAGTTGACCTTAATGCCCTTGAAGGAGTATATGGCTTCAAAAAAATCAGCAATATAGGCTAGAGCTAGCCCATAAATGGCTTTGAAAGAAAATAATAGAATCTTAAAGTCAATCTTAAAATGTACTGGGAGCCAGTGAAGGGAGGCAAGAACGGGAGATGTGATCCCGCTTACGAGCTCCTGTAAGGAAACGAGCGGCAGCATTTTGAACCAGTTGTAGTCGATAGGGGGAGGCCTGGCTAACACCAACATATAAAGCGTTACAATAATCAAAGCAAATTACAATAATCAGTGCATTCCAGACACTCATGCAGAGCCTCTGTTGCTTCACTGCTCCATTTCTTTGTCCGTTGCACTACAGGCTGAGAAAGTTTTAGGTTTTGCCTGTATGTGGGTATTAGATGGACAATGACGTGGTCTGAGTGTCCCAGAGCAGCGCAGGGCACAGCGCAATAGGCATTATTGATTGTAGTTTAGCAGTGATCCAAGTTGTTTGTCTCTCTGCTCTTGATTTTTATCAACTGAATATTTTTGGGGAGTTTGTGGCTAAGGTTAGCATTGTTGAAATCGCCAAGCACAATTATCTAAGGAGTACAGGCATGACTGATCCGCCTCGAGTATCTCGTTGTGTCTCATGCACGTTAGCTCACGGTGTAATGTAAACACCGATCAGAAAAATGTTGTGAATTCTATTGGTGTGTAGAAAGGTTTGCTGTTGATATAAAATATACCAGGTCAGGAGAACAATACTGTGGTATGACACATCATAGCCCAGTTAATGTTAATGTAGAAATATAGTCCCTGCTCGTCGTTTTGAGAGTTCTGTCACGATCTGCCCTGAAGATTGAAAAACCAGGCAACTGCAGCGCAGAGTCCATTACAGATCCACACAGCCAAGTTTTTGGGAAACACAGGGTGGAAGATAAGGAGAAGTCTCTGTTTTTCCCCAACAGCACGTGAAGTTCATCAAGTTTATTGCTAAGTGATCGCATGTTGGCAATGAATATTCATGTTAACGGAGTCCATAGTCCAAGGAGCCTTGTGTGTATAAGTGCCCCAGCTCTCTCTGACAGCGTCTCACTGCTTCACAGATTGCAGATATAGCTTTTACATTAATGTCCAGAAATTCTGTGAATAAATCCTTAGGAGTTGTCATGCTGATATTTATGATCTCTTCTCTTGAGAAAACCACGAGAGAATTGCTGCAGAACACTGATTTAACACACAAAATGAGACCCACCAATAAACTGAGGTGGCCATATGTGGTGCCATCTTAGTGGATAGAAATTATTCTGAGAAATGTATATTTTACCCACCTTTTTTACACTACATCACTGGTGCCCACATACTTTTGGCTATATAGTTTATAAATAGGATTTGGGCTTTAATTGAAGGTGGGAAAAGGATGGTACTTGGTAGTTTCAGGTGCATTGGTTGAACTAGTTCCAACTCTTAATTTTAGGCTATGCTGATTGATTTGCTTTAGGTTCAGCTCCAATGTAGAGGAAAAACAATCTGCAATGTGTTTTACACTGAGGAAATTAAAGCTAGTGTAATTTTCTCTGCTTTTTGCCCATCCTTTTGTAGAACAGCCTCTCTTTTTTCAATCTCTCTGTATCTACAGAGATACTCATCAGTCATAAATGTTCTCCCATATTTCCTTGTTTTATCATTCTGTGTTCAAATTTGTTCTCTTTTCTGTCCTAATAATCTGTCCTTTTTTGTATTAACTTATGTTTTTGCACTTAGTAAATTAACCCCCTATGTAACATTTCCAAAAGAAGTTTCCAAAAAAGAATGCAATGATTTGCAAATAATTTAAACGCTATATTCAATAGAAAATAATACAACAACAAAATATAAATGTTTCTGGTGGAATATAACACAACTAATTTTGTCAGTTGGCAACAGGCTTTAGTAACATGATTGGGTATGGGGAGGGGTTCACCACTCTGTGAAAGACTACGTGGGCAAAGAGTGCAAAGATTTATGAATAATGTTTCTCAATGTAAAATTTTAAAGGGTTTAGGGATCTCATCATCTAAGGTACACTAAATATTTTAGAGATGTAGAGCATCCGGAGAAATACAGTGGGGGGAACAAGTATTTGATACACTGCTGATTTTGCATGTTTTCCTACTTACAAAGCATGTAGAGGTCTGTAATTTTTACCATAGGTACCCTTCAACTGTGAGAGACGGAATCTAAAAAAATCCAGAAAACCACATTGTATGCATTTTAAATAATTATTTTGCATTTTATTGCTTGACATAAGTATTTGAACACCTACCAACCAGTAAGAATTCCGTCTCTCACAGCCCTCGTCGTTTTTCTTTAAGAAGCCCTCCTGTTCTCCACTCATTACCTGTATTATCAGCAACAGTTTGAACTCGTTACCTGTATAGAAGACACCTGGCTACACATTCAATCAAACAGACTCCAACCTCTCCAAAATGGCCAAGACCAGAGAGTTGTGTAAGGATATCAGGGATAAAATTGTAGACCTGCACAAGGCTGTGATGGGCTCCAGGACAATAGGCCAGCAGCTTGGTGAGAAGGCAACAACTGTTGGTGCAATTATTAGAAAATGGAAGAAGTTCAAGATGAAGGTCAATCTCCTCCAGTCGGGGGGACTCCATGCAAGATCTCACCTCGTGGGGCATCAGTGATCATGAGGAAGGTGTGGGATCAGCCCAGAACTACACGGCAGGGCCTGGTCAATGACCTGAAGAGAGCTGTGACCTCAGTCTCAAAGAAAACCATTAGTAACACACTACGCCGTCATGGATTAAAATCCTGCAACGCACGCAAGGTCCCCCTGCTCAAGCCAGCGCATGTCCAAGCCCGTCTGAAGTTTGCCAATAGTTTGCCAAAAGTTTGCCAGTACTTATGATAAAGATTACAGACCTCTACATGCTTTGTAAGTAGGAAAGCCTGCAAAATCAGCAGTGTATCTATTACTTGTTCTCCCCATTGTATGTACCATTTGTAAAGAGCACAAGAGTGACCATGCAAAACACATCTTATTTCTATGGGTTTCACATTTAACTGTAGGTCATATCAGAATGGCACAATCATAAAACAAAACATGGCAACAAAGAAAAAAATTAACTGACCCCTGTTTAAAAGACTGCATACCCTTAGTTCTTAATACGGTGTATTGCCCCCTTTAGCACAAATTAGAACATGCAGTCTTTTGTAACAGTTGTTTATGAGGCCCAAATTCTTGCAGGTGGTATAGCTGCCCATTCGTCTTGGCAAAATGCCTCCAGGTCATGCAAAGTCTTTGGTCGTCTTGCATGAACCGGACGTTTGTGATCTCCCCAGAGTGGCTGGATGATATTAGGGTCTGCAGACTGTGATGGCCACTCCCCGTGTCTTTAGAGCTCTCACACCCCCAAAATATCAGTGACCTGCCACCATGCTTTGCAGTAGGCATGGTATTCTGTTCATTATTGGCCTTGTTGATCCCTCTCCAAATATAGCGCTTCTAGTTGTGACCATAAAGCTCTATTCTGGTCTCGTCACTACAAATTACAGTGTGCCAGAAGATTTTTAACCCCATTGCTCTAGTGTGATTATCCTTCCATTTTACACAATTCCCTGTAAACTGCACCACATTAAGGTATTTCCTTGTCTATGCATAGATGTCAGAAATGGTCAAATTGTGATTGAAATGTTTTATAGAAAATGTGTACCTGTCTCTTAATAAATTGGAACTTCACCAATTTCGTATTATTGCGTAAATTGAGTAGATCTGAAGGGAACATATACACGATCAGCCATAATATTATCACTACTGACAGGTGATGTGAATTACACTGATAATCTCATTATCATGGCACCTGTCAGTGGGTGACCATTTTGTCAAAGTTGATGTTTTTGAAGCAAACATAAGGATCTGAGGGACCTAGACAAGGGTCAAATTGTGATGGCTAGACAACTGGGTCAGAGCATCTTCAAAACTGCAGCCCTTGTGGGGATTTCTCGTTCTGCAGTGTTCAGTACCTTTCAAGTGTTCCAAGAAAGAAAAAGCGAAGAACTGGCGACAGGGTCATGGGGGCCAAGGCTTATTGATTCATGTGGGGAGCGAAGGTGTTCCAATCCAACAGACGAGCTACTGTAGCTCAAATTGCTTAAGATGTGAATGCTGGTACTGATTAAAAGGTGTCAGACCCCACAGTGCATCACAGTTTGTTGCCTATGGGGCTGCGTAGACGCAGACCAGTCAGGGAGCTCTGATGACCCCTGTACTGCTAAAAGCACCTACAATGGGCACGTGAGCATCAGAACTGGATCAAGGAGCAATGGAAGAAGGTGGCCTTGTCTAATGAATCACGTTTTATTTTACATCACGTAGATGGCTGGGTGCGTGTTCGGCGCTTACCTGGAGAACACATGGCACCAGGATGCACTAAGGAAAGGAGTCAAGCCGGCAGAGGCAGTGTGATCTGCTGGGAAACCTTGGGTCCTGCCATTCATGTGGATGTTACTTTGACACGTACCACCTACCTAAGCATTGTTGCATACCATGTGCACCCTTTCATGGAAACGGTATTCCCTGGTGGCATTGGCCTATTTCAGTTGGATAATGCACCCGGCCACAAAGCAAAAATTGTTCAGGAACGATTTGAGCAACACAACAATGTGTTCAAGGTGATGACTTGGCCTTCAAATTCCCCAGATCTCAATCCAATCAAGCATCTGTAGGATGTGCTAAACCACCAAGTCTGATCCATGGAGGCCCCACATCTCAACTTACAGAACTTGCAGGATCTGCTGCTGACATCTTGGTGCCTGATACCACATCACACCTTTATAGGTCTAGTGGAGTCCATGCCTCAACAGGTAAGGGCTGTTTTGGTAGCAAATGTGTGACCTACACAATATTTGGCACATGGTCATAATGTTATGTCTGATCCGTGTATTTGAGACTGAGCACAGAATACGTACATTAACGTATGCAGGAATATTCAGAGTTCAGTGCGTGATTCCAGATTCATATCAGAATGGAACAGTCTACTTCACCTACCATTTCACGTTTGATCCGCCAGCCATCCACTATAACTCACAGGCAGTATACATTTAGCTAAAAACCAACCATTTACATTACAGTTCAAATTTTGGGGACACAGAAATATACTGGTTTTCCTTGAAAACATACATGAAGTGAGTTTGAATAGGAAATATATAATGTATAGAAAATATAGTCATTGACAAGATTAAATCATGCTTGCTTATCAAAGAATCCTCAATTTGCAACAATTGCAAATTGCAGACCTTTTTTAGTTGTCAAATTTGTTCAGGAAATCTGAAGAGATTTCACTCCATGTATCCTGAAGCACTTCCCAAAAGTTGTATTGGCTTGATGGGCACTTCATTCGCTATATAAATCTTGCATAGTTTGGAGCTTTTGGTCATTGCCCTGTTGTAGGAAAAAAATGACTCCAGTTAAGCACCGTTCACACGGTATGAATTGGTGTTGCGAAATGGAGTGATGGCTGTCCTTCTTCAAGATCCCTTTTACCCAGTACAAATCTCCCCCTTGACCACCACCAATGCACTCCCAGACCATCACATTGCCTTGTGATAGAAATGTGAAATTGTGAATCAATATAATGATTCAATGTTATTATTTTATATTACATTGGCAGTTATGAGTTTATATTGATTTATATGGTGGTTTCATTTATTAAGCTGTGACCTAGGTAAATGAGTAATTAACAGACCTCTGGGTTCTCTGTTTATCTGTTGAATAGATCAGCTTGACTAGAGAATGACCTGGCATCTGTTCTTTGTTCAATGTGTTACAACTTTGAGTTGGGGGCGTGGTCAGTGAAGATGCTACAAAGATGTCTGTCGTGCCTAGATACTTTGATTACTCGGAGTGCGGTCATAAAAGGTGGCCGTATATCGATTATCCCATGCGCATGTAAAAAATAAAAAACCTTTATAGAACTTTGGACTCAAGACCGATTATTTTTCTTTAACAGCCTCAATCATGCTTAACAGATGGCGCTCAGCACTCCTACAGCATCTTTTCATTTGATTTGCATTTCATGAATGCTCATCTTTGTGAGCTGTACACCAAAAACTTAGATTATTCTGTCAATAATACTTTATCTCATACCTCCTCTGTCCTGTGTCTGTGTTCTTTTGCCCATCTTAATGTTTTTCTATTGTTGGCCAGTCTGAGATACGACTTTAACTTTGCCACTGCACCTAGAAAACCAGCATCCCGGAGTCGTCTCTTCACTGTTGACATAGAGACTGGTGTTTTGTGGGTACTATTTAGTAAAGGTGCCAGTTGAGGACCTGTTACCGTGTGGCATCTGTTTCTCAAACTAGACACATTGTAATTTATTTATTCTCTTGGTTCAAAAGGCCCGAGTGCTCTCACAGATCTACAACTATAAAAGTAGCTAGTTAGCTAACAAAACTTCAGTTAAAACACCATTGAGCCTTACACACATTTTGAGAGCACAGGAAGAACAGACAAGTAATAGGTTTCAGGGCAGTGTGTAAAGTTATATCAATCTGAAAACGTTATAAAAAATGTTATAGTGTTTTTCATTTACTACCACAATGATATGCAGGTCATTATGATTTCATTCCTGCCAAATAACAGTCCTTTCAAAATGATAAAACTTGAATTTGTTTGCAGTAGACTAAGCTGTTATAAAGTAAACAAATCAAAGGACAACATGAGCTCTGAGGCTTGCTTTGAAATTTCTATCCAGTGTCTTTCAAAATGAAAAGCCTGAGGCTTGAATTGGTGTAACAATACCACGTTTGATGACATGTAAAGCTTTGTTTGTTTGCATGCTTTTTCCTGAAGTGTGCAATTAAACAGCTTTCTGTGATTACGCACTTCCACATGTGTTTGATACCTAAGAGTTTCAAACACAGACCTCTATCGGTCACCTAATTTACTCATTTAAGTAATGAAAATGTCAGCTTTTGTACTCCAGCAATGGCAAAGCTTGTTAGCATCACAGACCAATAATCAGGTACAGGCAGTGGTCCGAGACAAAAACCGGATGGAGTTTTGTGAATATTTTGAGTTTAAAAATCACTTTATTGTTTTTGTTTTTTCATTTTGTGTTTAATCTTGCCTTTATAATAGAATATATTATGACGAATACACTAACTTGAATGGCAAGAGGAATGTGGGATGCAAACCCCAATGCAATGCACATGCCTAACCATTGTGCTACAAAGTGTTATCAACTATTATTTAAAAACAAATCTGTAGACATTAAATATGTGATATTTATTCCTGACCAGCAGGTGATACCACTATGCAGTTAATTGAAAAGCCTTGAGTAAATGAACAGTTTTTTACCCTATTTTGAACAAAGCTTAAAAATGCTTATGAAATCCTTGATTTCTCTACGCACAGCTGCCCCTGTCCAAAGTCCTCCTGGTTTTGTTGCAGTGTACGTTTCCACCTGAAGATTTCTGCTACCACGGCCCACACCCAACCTGGTTGTCCCTGTGCAATTCTTCCTGGTGGTACAGTTGATCTGATTTCAGTTTAAGTCTCTGGATACAACCCTGATGCATTTATTGACCTGCTGATTATCTAGAAATCCAGAAGGACATGTTGTCTTATAATCTTCACCCAGCATAGCTGAAAGAGGACTGGTCACCCCATGAGTCACAACTCTACTAGGGAGTCATTTCAAAGGTTCTCTGCATCATGTCTTGTTCTTCTTTGCTCTTTGGGTTCTCAGGCTGGGTATCTGTAAAAGCAGTTTCTGTCAATAGCACTTGCAGCGAGCTTATTGGAAATGGAAACAGATGTCCGAAGCAGAGCAACAAAAATGGATCTAATGGCAAACGTACTATGTTACTGACATAACCTTTCTTGCACATCATCTTGCCAACGCCTCCAGGGAGAACCACCTAGCCCAAATGGGACCTTTGAATGCAGCCCACCTGTCGGGGCTCCATTAAAGGAGAAAGAAGTAGCACTATAGATTGACGTGCGGCTCAACTAGCTGAACTGAGTTCATGGATCTAAGAGCCCTGCTCGGTTTATATTCTTCAGACAAATCAGAAATGTTTTTGGGTCCTAAACCATTCAGAGATTTATACACTAAAAGCACCACTTCAAAATATATTCTGTAACTGACTGGAAGCCAATGCAAAGATTTAAGAACCGGAGTGATGTGCTGTGTTCTCTTGGTCCTTGTTAACATTCTAGCAGCTACATTCTGAATGAGCTGCAGCTGTTTTACAGTCTTTTTGGGGTGTCCTGTTAAGAGGCCATTACAGTTGTCAACCCTACTAAAGATAAAAGCATGGATAAGCTTCTCTTGGTCTTTTTGGAACACCAGGCTTTTGGGATATAATTTTTAGAAGATAGAATGCTGTTTTTGTGACTGATTTGATGACTGTTAAATGTGAGGTCTGAGACCCAGAACTACAAGATTACACACTTGATCCCTGGTTTTAAGGGCCCGAGAATCCAGCTCTCTACTAATACTTGTTCTTTTATTTTTGTTGCCAAACACAATTTCAGACAATTTTGGTAAAAAAACCTCAAGTTATTTATGTGCTCAGTACAGTGACACAGAGAGTCTATTGAGCTGTTGTCATACTGTTCGAGAGCCATACATATTTGAATATCATCGGCATAGCTGTGGTAGTTAATGTTGTTGTTCTGTAGAATTTGTCCCAGAGGTAGCATATGGCGATTGAACGGAAGCGGTCCGAGAACTGATCCCTGTGGATGTCATTGATTCATGATTACCAATGGTGACAAAGTAACTCTGGCTATCTAGATAAAATCTAAACCCATCAAGGACTATCTCGGAGAGTACTACCCAATTTTCCAGCCTATCTATAAGTGTTCTATGATCTACAGTGTCAAATGCTGCACTCAGATCTAATAGAACAAGACCTGTTATTTTATCTGAATCAGTATTCAGCCATATATCATTTATAACTTAAATCGGGGCTGTTTCAGTACAGTGGTGCAATTTGTCTAAGAGACCGCTTGAGGTCACAACATTCCTCAGATGATTGAAGACAACCTTGTCAATGATCATGGCTATAAAAGGGAGATTTGATACAGGTTGAGCCTGATTTCAGAGAGCTATTAACTATTTGCTGCAGGTCTATTGGTCTGGAGTTGATTCCAGGTGTAGTATTTGCATTTGGAAGCTGTTGCTGTGAACACACAACATGCAGTCAAAAGTGGTCTCAATGCAAGTGAAACAGGCCATCCTTAGGCTGCAAAAAAATGAAATTTATCAGTGAGATAGCAGGGACATTAGGAGTGGCCAAATCAACAGTTTGTTACATTCTGAGAAGAAAATACGCATTGGTGAGCTCAGCAACACAAAAAGGTCTGGACGTCCATGGAAGAAAACATTGGTGGATGATCGTAGGATCCTTTCCATGGTAAAGAAAAGCACCTTCACAACATTCAGCCAAGTGAAGAATACTCTCCAGGAGGAAGGCATATCATTATCCAAGTCTACCATAAAGTGAAGACTTCATGACAGCAAATACAGAGGCCTCACAACAAGGGGCGATCCATTCAAGAATAGAAAGCCCAGATTAGATTTTGCCCAAAAACATCAAAATAAGCACAGAAGCAAAGAACAGCATTCTTTGGACAGATAACTAAGAACAACCTGTATAAGAATGATGGGAAGAAATTATGGAGAAGGCTTGGAACAGCTCATGATCGAAAGCATACCACATCATCAATAATACATGATGGAGGCAGTGTGATAGCATGGGCATGCATGACTTCTAATGGGACTGGGTCACTAGTGTTTATTCATGATGTGACAAAAGAGAGAAGGAGCCAGATTGATTCTGAAGAGTATGGGGATATAATGTCTGCTCAGATTCAGCCAAATTCGGCAGTCTATTGGACAGCACTTTGCTTTGTAGATGGGCAATGACCCGAAACATACTACGAAAGCAACACAGTTTTTTTTAAACAAAGTGGAATATTCTGCAATGGCTAAGTCAATCACCTGAGCTGAAGACAATATTTAAGAACCATAAACAAACAACTGAAGACAGCTGCAGTAAAGGCCTGGAAAAGCATCACAAAGGAGGGAACCCAGCATGATGTCCATTTGTTCCAGACTTCAAGCTGTCATTGCCTGCAAAGGATTCTCAACAAAAAATGAACATTTTATTTTTATTTATTTAATTGTATTTATGTGTCAATTTGTCCAATTGCGCCTCTGAAATAAGGGAACAGTGCATGAAAATGGTTGCACTTGCTAAACGTTTCTACCGATACTTTTGTTCAACCACTTGAATTAAAGCTGAAAATCTGCACTTCAATTGCATCTCCGCTGTTTAATTTCAAATCCATTGTGTACAGAGCCAGAATTATTAAAATTGCGTCAGTGTCAACATTTTTCCGTCCCAAACTGTACTATTATTTCAACATAATAATCTCTCAGATACAAACCATTTCAAATCTTGTACCATTCCTCCATGCAGCAAATTTCAAGATCCTTGATAGTCTTTAGTTTATACTTGTGGTAGCCCTCTTTAATTGAGACCATAGAGACCACAGTGATGGCCATTGTAAAACGATTTTCTGGTACCGCATTTCTGTGTTGATTTTATCTTGTTAATTGGCCACAACGAGTAAAAATGTAAAGTAAATAGAGAATGTAATCTTCTAAAATATTCTGATATATTTTACAACTCTGCACAATTTGGGAACAGTGAAAACAAAGCACGTCAGGTTCTATGGTATAATATCATAACAGACTCCACTTTGGTTTTACTTTTGAAATGTTTTGCAGAAAAAACTGTACTACTCAATTAAAGGTTTGGTGTGAATGAAATGAATGTGTTGATATTTAAGTATACGGCTACCCCTTAAGTTTGAGCCCAAAATATGTCTCAATGTTAATATTTGCTTCGACTTTTGCTCAACTGTATCAAAGGTGCCAATATTTCTACACTTGACTGTTTAGTAGATGTAGCAAGGACGTTTGTATTTATTTTCATTTTACTATAGTTGTGTTTATTTAAATTTGGTTGTCTGAGACTTTCCTTTAGGCCAGTTACCATGGTGTCTGTTCATGATAAAATTAAGAGGCAACTGTGCAACTAGATGCATTTTCTGTTAGATGTAAAAATTACATATTTATTTTGTACCTGTTCAGTGAAATTAAACGCATATGAACAGCATAATCAAACATCTCACTCAAAACGTAAAATCTCAAAATCACACTTCTCAATTTAGCAAAGGGAAATACAATGCCCACCTTGATTACTGGCATATTTGGAAAATATGCAAACACGGCTAGAAAAATAATCCACTGTCAATTATTTTTCAGCATGATTTGATACAGCTAATGCAGTAGGGGAGAAATGTAACCTTATGGTATTATTAATTAGAAATAATGTTTTCTCAATGTGTGTAACCGCTATTGGAATCACTCTGTCAATACTTTGTGCACCTTCCCCTTTCCAAGATAACAGCACTTAGTCTTCTTTGTTATTGCTTGATGAGGTGAGAGGAAACAAGGGATCTGAGACCATTCATCCATGCAGAATCCTTCAGAGACCTTGGTCCTTGATTTTAAACTCTCCTAATTATAGAGTAAAACATTTTACTTTTCTTACAGTTATCCCTGATTATCAACTGACATTTTCCGGGCACCCCTGCTGCCAGAAATTGAATTCATACTGTGATTTAATTAAACAGCAATGACTATTTTGACAATGTACCAAAGTCCACCACTCACAAGGTAGGCAAAAATATGCAAGAGTCAGAGCTCTGCTTTGTCAGACTTCACAAAACAGCAAAGAACAGCAAATTATGCCACACAAACAAGACCGTAATCCCCCCAAACATTTCAAAGGTTAACACTGTACAACACTAACAAGATGGCACAATAAACAAAGAAAAAAAAAACACCCCTTGATGTGTCACCTTATAAATTTTAACATACATAAACATTAACAAAACAAACAGCCGCAAAGCATGCTGGGATATTGATAATGAAAAATGAAATACTCCTTATTCAAAAGTTTATGTTTGGAAACAGAGAGTCAAAGTCTGTAGAAAAACTAGTATTTCTTGTGCTTCCTCATAACAGACTTTTCCAGTTATTTTATAGGACAAATATTAAATGAAGGTTTGGTCAAATACAAAAAAAGGAATTTTACTGTCATTATGAAATACAGAAAAGGATATGTAAAAAGTAAATTATCATAAAATACCATTTATTTTAACAGTTTAGCTTACCCGACAGGATCTGGAAGAATGTTTTGATCATTGTTCTGCCGACAGATTTTGGCTTCCTGGCAGGTTTTGTTCTTACATCTAGTATTTGAGTCCCAACAACAACACATCCTGCACCATACTTTAAAGGGGTGATTGGTTTTTTAAAGCATGCCAAACCTGCCTTTTGTGTCCAAAAAGTATTTTTGTCTCAGCTGACCATAGAACAAGATTCCAGTCATAGTTCCAGTCATGATGTTTAGCAATATCCTAGCACTTATGTTTTTCTTAATGTCAAATAGCTTGTTGGCATGTACGTAACATCTAATTTAGTCATTTTCGAGACATTGTAACTCTTCGATTCAACTGGATATGTGTATTTTCAGCAGTGTAGCTTTGTTAGTTTGATTCCTAGATATATTTTCAGACATTGTATGCTCTATTTGACAGGAAGGTGGTGAAAGATAGAGGAGAGAGGTTGTGCTGAAAATGCAGTAGGTTGGATTCGAACCCACGAAGCAGCAGTGCACCCTAGGCCAGTATTGTTTTTTTTCCTAATTTATGAAAGATAATATCACTATTTCACTGGAAACATGCTCATTTACCGCACCAACCTGGGGACCAGTTACATGGGGAGACATGGGGTGTCACCTTTTATTTATTCTCCACTGAAACAGGAAATCATGGATGATCACTTAAGATTTCCTAATAGCAATCATTTTTGCTAAAATATTGGGGCTGTCAAAGTTCATGCATTAACGTTTGTCTAATTAACACTACATTTTTTTGTAGCTGTTAATGTAATTATTTTTGTTGAGCTTCTGTACCATCTATTATCAGTGCTTGACATAAGCGGGAACTGTCTGAAGCACTGTACACAGATTTTCTTTCTTTAGTAACAGTGAATCTTTACTGGCATTTCAATTTGTTGAAGCTGCCCAGAGTGCTCCACATGTACTTGTGAGTGATTACTGCCTGACAGCAAGTTATTACAACTCCATTAGTTCATAGGCTGTCCCAACTTTTCGGAAATTTGAGAATTTCTCCTTACATCCTCCATCCCAGACTCCTTCCCAAAATCCACCCTGACCATTTTCTCAAACTTTTCCAACATTGTCCCGAGACACTGTGTATGGATGAATCCACCAGCTAACACCTTGCTTGTAGCACAGTTACGATTATTTAATGTTTTTGCTAGCTTAAGGTAAGCATTAATGTCGTTGCCAGTTGTTTATCCACCAAACATGTTTTAATAGCGGAAAATAACAATAAATGATATCTTCCATTTGGTGCATACATTATTGACATCTCCAGATAAATGTCTTTAGATAAACATCTATAGTCACCTTGAATTTGCCTTTTATTATTCAAGTACCATACCTCATGCATTTGGTTGAATTTGGGAATATTTAATGGACCGAAGTAGTTGGTTTTGGTTTTCAATCAAACATAGCAAGGATTCTGAATTGAAAATTGTTAAGACCAAATTTGAACCAATTTTAAAGTTGGGATGAATTGTACTTATTTTAAAATTGTATTAGATTTCATTCATAAGGATTTCTTAGGGTTTTAGACAAACAATGATGCATTCCTTATGTAAGAAAAGGCTGGAACCGGTGTAAAGTTACCTCATTGGCAGTCACCACCACACCACCATTATGATCCCCCCCCAATGTATGTTAAATGATCATTCAGTTGTGGTTAAGACCTAACTTCCTGCTTCCAGCACTAATGTACAAATATCATAGTAAAGGAGCTATTATGTGTTGGAAATAGTGAGAACATAGAGATTATTTTTGGGTGTGTAGTGGTTGTATCTAATTTTCAGCCACTTTAGCATGATCAAAGGATTAGGTAGAGCAGTGTTCACCATCCTTGGCATGTAGTGCAGACACTTTGCCACAATTAATACATTTTTATTATAGCAAGAGGAAGAGCTAAAAACCTAATTGAAAGGACATTGAGAAGAGGGAAAACTTTAATAAGATAGCCTAAATTCCATAGATATCCCTAAAACCCTAAATATAACTACTATATGAACCTTTAACCTTCACATTTTACTCATTATATCCTTAAGTTACTTTCCCATACATATACATGTATTATATATGTATACACATACACTCATTTATCAGATACTCTGTCATTTTGATTGGATAATTTTTATTTGGAATGTGTGAACCTTTAATTATCCCTAAAGTTCTGTAAAATTTGGTTTGTGTGATCAGGTCTTTTCAATTCCCCAGTGTTTCTGAGGACAGCCTACATTCATAATGTGCATTAGTGCGAGTGTTTGCTAGCTAGTTGGTTAAATGTCTCTCCTCCCATGTATTCATAGCCAGAGCCCCTGCCTTATCAGCAGTCTGTAACTTGCATGCTCAATTGGCTGATTTGTCAAGGGTGACTCCAAAAGATTCTGATTGGCACTTCGCAAATCACCCAGTTGATCTAAAATATCGACCAGACTCAAAAAGCCATTACACACAATAATGGCGGGCGGGACCTTGAAGATGTGACTTAATTAGATTTCAAATGGCTTTAAAATGCCTTCAAATCTCTGAGCCCTGGGAGAATACACACACAGGTTTTCACAAAGATTGCTGCTGGAGTAAGTATTCTGCTGCTGACAATACTAAAGCTCATACTGATACACAATGATAATAACTTACTACAGAAATTGAATTGTTTGATTATTCTTATGCAATTCTTATTAAACTGCTGACAGTACTAATTCTACTACTGGTACTACTACTGATTTATAAGTTTGTATAAATCATTACAAACACTGTCCCACTTATTTTGGGTTCAGCTTTTGAATACGTCATATTGCATTTTTATGCAGTACATAAAAGTTGTTGCAAAAAATCTACAACTGTATGTCTTACATTCTAAAGTGTTTCTAAACATGGCATTAGTGAGTAACAAACACCTAACCTGTTATATCAAATATTACATACACTTGTGCTTTTTAAAGGTTGGCATAAGCACTGCCTAATAAATGCTTTATAAAATGTAAATTGAGGTTTCCCCATGTATTTGTTACATGTATTTATAGCATGTTTGACTTCGGTTTCAGTAGTGCCATGTGCCTTTGTGTCATGTGATTTTAAATTGAGCACAGCTCAATGGTTGGGTTAACTCCCTTGCATGGCAAGTTTAGAAAGGGTGAGAGTAGCAGTGTTAGGAATGTACTATAAGCTCCCTCCACAGCAAGCTTGAAATGTTGCTGATGGGGCAATACAAACTGTACCTCTTATGTAGCTTGATGATTTGGAGGAGTTAGAACAATTGAACTGTTTCCTATGAATAATTTTATAGTTTAATGTTATGTACACTACCGTTGAAATGTTTAGGGTCACCTAGAAATGTCCTTGTTTTCAAAGAAAAGTACATTTGTCCATGAAAATAACATTGATCAGTCTAGACATTGTTAATGTTGTAAATGACTATTGTAGCTGGACATGGCAAATAATTTTAATGGAATATCTATACAGGCATACATAGGCCCATTACCAGCAACCATCACTCCTGCATTCCAATGGCGTGTTGTGTTTGCTGATCTCATTTCATAATTTTGAAAGGCTAATTGATCATTTGAAAACCCTTTTGCGATTATGTTAGCACAGCTGAAAACTGTTGTGCTGATTAAAGAAGCACTAAAACTGGCCTTTTGACTAGTTGAGTAGACCAGAGTAGACTAGACCATCAGCAATGAACTTTCTTCCAAAACTCTGCAGTATATTTTTGTTCTAAGAAATTGAGCTATTGCCTGCAAGAAATTGCCAAGAAACTGAAGAGCTTGTACAACGTTGTGTATTACTCCATTCACAGAACAGTGCAAACTGGCTCTAATAAGAATTGAAAAAGGTTTTTCACTGGTTTCTTTCATCTAGTTTCTGTTATACAGGGTTCAACTGTGAAAGTGACCTTGGTTTGAGATTGATTACCTTGTTTGAATATAGGTAATATAGACATAAAAAGAATAGACTGAAATGTTTAATTCTCTTAGCTCCCATGGCTGAAAAACTTCTGATGTGCTTTTTTGATCAATCAAACATTTAATCATTTAATCTATTAATTAATTATGATCACTCTCATAATATACAAAAAATAAACTCACAAATCCTTATCTAAGTAGAAATTTGTAATGAAGAGATTCCAATTAAATGGCACAAACAAAAAACATGATATATTTTGATAGATTGTGGCACCTCCATTAGCAGCGTTAACCTGTAGAGTAAAAGTGTCCTATAGCACCTTATCAGTCTCTGGCATTGTTTTTAGGGGGATTTTGCCCAGTCTTCTTGCATAACTCAGCCAACTGAGGGGTGCTTGAGGGGTGACTGGCTTGGTCTGCTTAAGGTCCTTTCACTGCATCTCGATTGGATTAAGATCCAATTGGATTAAGGTCAGGATTTTCACTTAGTGAATCCAAAACACACATTTTCTTTCTATTGAGCCATTCTTGGCTAAAGTTTTCTGGGTTATTTTAAAGAGACATCAGCTTTAGCTCCTTGATTTATTTCCTGAAGTTCTTTTCAATAATCTGCTGGTATACCTCAGAATTCATGGTTCCCTTGATGATGTGCAGTCAACCATAGAGATCTAGAGGAGGAAAAGTAGCCCCAGACGTTGACATTACCACAGCCACGTTTCACTTTTGGGAAGTTTATTTCGGTGGTAAGCAGTGTTGGGTTTTGGACTCATCTGTCCAGAGAATAATGGACCTCCCAAACCTTCAAATTTGTCCGTGTGATCTCTGGCCAAGTTAAGACAGTGGAGGCTTCTTCCTAGCCACCCTCCCATTAATGCCAATTCAAATGATTAAATTCCACTTTTATTGTTTAAGCATGCAGAGTCACCTGACATGCAGCAAGGGAGGTCTGCAAATCTCCAGATATTATGATTGGGTTGGCATTTACCTGATTTATTATTTTTCTTGTGGTCCTTGGGAATATTTTAGGAGGGTGTCCAAATCTAGGCCGAGTGGCTGTCATGTTAAATGGTCTCGATTCGTAAATGATTTGCCTCAGACTGGACTGATGGAGTGCAAATCATTTTGAGATGTTGAATAGCCTTCCCTGAATGATGTGCTCTCACTACCCTCTTCGTGATAACCTCTAAGCACTCTTTTACTCTCAACGTGGTGTGATTAGCATGAACCTTTATGGATAATACCAATCTGACCAGGCTACTTGCCTCTGTAGTCCCGCCCAAACACTTTGCTTAAGATCCATCCTATGATTTATTAATTTTGCACCCAAATGTTTACCCACCTGATTCTAATTACCTATTTAATTTAACCAATACATACTATTATTTTTCCAAAAACACTAATTCCCTTTTTTCAACTAAATGCATGTTTTCCTCTAAACTAACATATGGAATTGGTCATTATAAACCTGTTAGGTCAGATAATAAAGATTGGTTCATATAAAATTAATATTTCATGGTGAAAATAATAAAAAATCTCAGCACTGTAAATGCCTAGAGAAGGTTTACGAAACAGGAAGCCTAAGTCTTACTCCTAGCAAGCCTTTCACAACAATTACATCTGTAAATATACCCTACCTATAATCCTACCTATCTACACTGCTCAAAAAAATCAGATGAACAAAATATATTACAGATCAAAATCTTTACTGCGCATTGTGTAATTCGTTGAGAACAACATTATATTTCCATTGACAACTTGTGTACATTTCATCAGCTCCTGGACTGTCTGTGGTGCTACTTGGCGGTGTCTGATGCAACAAAACAACGTCACGGAAGTTCTCAGTTGGGTTCCGATCTGGGCGATGTTAACTGAATGGGCTGCAGGTACCGCTTCATGCTATCAGGAGTGACAAGGACACTAGCAAAACTAGAGTAGAATCAGTTATGAAGGGTAAGGAGAGAGAAATTGTCTGTGGCCACCACCTGCAAAACCATTCCCTTTTTTGAGGTTGACTAGCTTTTGCCACTCAATTGAAACTTTTGTCACCTTCATTTAAAAACAGATGACGTTGATTCACAATCGCTTATGATTCTAACTGGACAGATTGTTATCCCTGTAGTGTAACATGGTGTTATACTGAGATGATTACGTTTCCTTAAAAAAAATGTGATCGGTGTTATTACTGAACTAGACAAGCTAAAAGTAATTCGAGAACGCACGTGAGCCAGCATTCATGCACACACATACTTGTTCAGTAAGGTATTATTATACAGGAAATTGTTTGTGCAGTGGCATGTCTGATGTGGCGAAGAGCAAAGTTTGGCAGGGTGCGATGGTTATGAGAGGTTTGTGGGTGTAGGGACTGGAGGTAGCAAACGATATGGAGGAACGATTGTTAGGGGTGATCTAAGGAATAACTGCAGGATATAAGGGATTCAGGGGGGTGCAGCATTACCTCCTGTTGTTGTCTCAGCCTCATCACCTCCATTTGTCGGAAAAGATTAATGGAATGTGTTTCCCTACAGCCAATGGGCATGTGTCTGTTCATCTGTCAGCAAGACACATGTCAATATGGCCAATAAACACACATCGACCATCTGTCAGGCGAGCGTCACTGACGCCAATGGGCATGCGTTGTCTGTCTGTGTATTCCCACCACCCCCAGATAAACAGGTTTTCCCATGGCTATGTTCTCGGGGGCTTGTTGAGCGTTTTTTCAACAGATGTGAAGTGCATGTTTTAAACATACAGTGGCTAAAAAATGTACTCAGTCCACCTGGACATTGTTTTAAAACATAAAATCTAAATGGACGTTTTGCCAATGATCAACACAAATAAAGCCCATTGTCGAAATTAAACATGATAAATACAATCTTTACATTTTTTATTAATGACAAACATGAAACAGAAATGGACTGATTGTATACACCAGTGCCGGAGCTTAGCTATATCTCCCATGGATACAGACTTTAGCCGAAGAGGCCCCCACCCAACCCTCTGCCGCCATATCTTAATATTTCTACCTGATTTCCCAACTAAAGAATAGTGGCAGATTATATTAATATGTAATAGCCTACTCACAAAAAATACATAAGTTTCATGATTTACAGTGAATCTAAATAAACTCTTGAACACATCACTGGTTTTAATTCTTTAGAAAAAAAAATTATAGATACTATTTGCAGGGCCCCCAGGCCATACACAATGACCCTCTTCAAAAAGCCTTTGACTCAGTGGGTTTTGTCCAACATGTCTCAGGTCCACCGTACTGCCACAATCATACCTGGAATATCAGATCACTACATTTACCGTTAAAACAATAAACCCACTTGCCCCCCTAACTATTACTTTCAAAAGCCTTAATATAGAATCACAATTATTTTATAATATTATTCCAGGCTCACTCATTGATAACAGAGTAAATAAATCTGCATACCATCAAATCGAGTGTCTAAACTCAACACTGCGAAATACTTTAGATATGGTTGCACCGCTAAAAACTAAAGAAATATGAAACAAGAACTCTCTCCCTGGTACACAGAAAGTAATAGAGCACCCAAGCATGCCTCCAGAAATTTTGAACAGTGGTGGTCTGCCAAACTAGCCTGGATAGGCTGTTTGTCCAACCTGATTTCTCTTTGATACAGTTATAAAGTTAACAAAAAAGCAATGGTTGACGAGTGAAGTGGGTCTTAACTTCAGCAGAGATGAATACATGAACTCCGATGAACAGATCCTCACCATTAGAAACCAGTTAACTTTCTCCTTAAATAGGTATAGTTCTCAAAATCTCAGTTGTCCTGAGAATGCCCAGAACATCTCTGACCTGGTGACAATGGGAAGAAAGGAATTTTTTGACCGTGTATCGCTTGAAACGTTCAATACATTTTAGTTTTTAACTCACAAATTATCACCTAGACCCGATTTCACCAAAACAACTTAAGGAGCTGCTTCCTGTACTAGGTCAGGCAATGTTGAAGAAAATGTAGGTGTCTTCCTAAATTTCAGCCTCCTTAGGGAGTTTTTCCTAGCCACTGAAGTTCAACACAACTTGGGGTATAAGGCTGGGTGTTTTGTGAAAGCACGCTGTGACAACTGCTGATGTAAAAAACATTTATTGATTGATTCATTAAAATAATAATACAGAATAATACAATTTGTTTCCCAACACCCGAATGCCGTCCTGAAAACTAATAACATTTATGGAATTCTTTCAGACTCCATCCTAGCACTGAGACTGCACTCAGGAAGATGTCAAAAGACATTCTAATGGCCTCAGACAAAGTTTCCGCATCTATTCTGTTTCTTATTGATTTGAGTGCTTAGCTAGTATTTTTGGACACTTTTGATCACTCCTTTCTTTTAAAGAGAATGGAAACCCATGTTGGGCTATGGGACACGTTCATACATGGTATAAATCTTATTTATCTGAAAAATATCAGCTTGTATGTGTGGATGGTATGTCCTCTGACAAATCGAACTTATGTTTTGGTGTTCCTGAAGGCTCGGATTTGGGCCTGTTATTGTTTTCACAATTTATGTTGCCTCTGGGTAATGTCATCCAGAATCAAAATGTCAGTTTTCGCTGTTATGGTGATGACACAGTTGTATAGTTTGATGAATCACATGGAGGCATGTATTAGTATGTCATTAGGCTACAACAATACCTACCTGCAATTACCAATCTTTGCTGCTAGCTGCTTTTGGACCTGAATCATAACTGTATTTCCCCCTTCACTTGAGGCTGCGATGCGGCACCTGTCATTGTAATGTTAGATATATCCATCTTCTCATTCTTCTGCTATTCAACAACTTTACTAAAGACGTTTCTCAAGGGCACAGATTATATTCTAATAATATATTGCTTTTCTTATCTGAATGGTGTACAGATGTGTTTATTAGTTTGCATACCATGGCAGACATTTTGACATTTTGGCATTGAGTTTGAAAATATGACATCATGCAAAAAATAAATAAATTTAAGGATAGTGATCATATGAAGGCATTTATTATCAGATAGTTGTTTGGCTCCTTTTTTCAATCGTAATAACAGAAATCACCCAACTGGCCCAGATCAAAAGTTTACATACCCTTGAATGTTTGGCGTTTTTACAGACACAAAAGGTGACAAAAACAGGTAAAAATTGCAATTAATGATGAATTTTCCAAACTTGTGGCTTTTGAATTGAAATTAATGTCTGTGTATAAATAGTCAATGAGTTTGTTAGCTCTCACTTGGATGGACTGAGCTGGCTAGAGCCATGGGGAGCAGAAAAGAACTGTCATAAGACCTGCAATACAAGGTAATGGAACTTTATAAAGATGGAAAAGGGTATAAAAAGATATCCAATGCCTTGCAAATGCAAGTCAGTACTGTTCGATCACTAATTAAGAAGTGGAAAATTCGGGGATCTCTTGATACCAAGCCAATATCAGATCGACCAGGAAAGATTTTAGTCAAAACTGCCAGAATCAAAACTGCCAGTTTGGGATACAAAGAAAAACCCACAGGTGATCTCAGGAGAAATACAGGCTGCTCTGGAAAAAGACTGTCGATGTTTCAAGGAGAACAATACAATGATACTTGAACAAAAATGAGCTGCATGGGCAAGTTGCCAGAAAGAAGCCTTTACTGTGCGCCAATGCCACAAAAAAGCCCAGTTACATTATGCCCAACAACATCTTGACACGCCTCAGCTTTTGTCACACTGTGACAAACCAAAATAGAGCTTTATGGTCACAACCATATGCGCTATGTTTGGAGGGATGTCAACAAGGCCTGTAGTGAACAAAATTCCATCCCCACTGTGAAGCATGGTGATAGCACACTGATGTTTTGGGGGTGTGTGAGCATGACATCATGAAGAGAAGGAACTTTTAAAGCAAATTCTTAAAAGCACCAATCTGGTTGAATTTAAAAACATTGAATTCCAAGGCATTGAATGTCTCTGGGAACTCAATAACATTTATTATTAAGACATTTTGAGAATATATCTCAATTGTGAGTGTAAATTGTGGGTGTAAATGCTTCCAAACATCTCTACACAATATTGAATAAAGGAAATCATTATTTTCTACTAGTAATTAATTTAGGATATTTTGTTCTTTTTTGCACTCTGTCATTATGGAGTTATTTGGTGATGATCAGTTTTTTTTTACTCAATTTGATATCATGTTTTAATACAATTAAGGCTGTCAAACATTTTAAACAATCGCTATTAATCGCATAATCTACAGTAGGTAATTGTGATTAATTGCAGTTTTAGAATCTGTTCATATTTGGCATTAAAAAGCAGTGCATTATGTTAACGAATGTTTTTTTGTGAATTCTGGACATTGCAAGACATGTCATTACTCCAGGGTGTTGCTGTCTTAAAATGCTGGCTCCCATATACCACAGTAACTGGAAGTGTTGATTTCAGGCCAATGTAAATCTACATTGAAAGTCCTGGTCTCTGATCCCATAGTTCTCTTACCATTCTGCTCTTCATCGAGGCACCAAACACAACTGCTACACTAGGCCAGTATAATTATCTGGAGATCTGCTGTGTGGGCAGGCATTTGATCCAACACTTAATGCCAGCCTTCTTGGGTTTTCGGAGGAAGATGGGAATGGGGGACGCTAGGGGAGATATTCACATTTATGATTTGGAACTGCCCGTCCAATGCATTAATGGATATGTTGCCTAATTGAGTGCCTTATGGTAGGATTGGTGTACCAGTTAACACAATTCACTCATTGAATGCATACTCTCAAATGCTAGTTTGCAAAATTTACACCACCATTCAATATTCTTGGGTTATATTGAAATGTCCTTGTTTTTTTTAATAAATCCATAAAATTACATAAAATCTATTAGAAATAAAAGTATAGACAATGTTAATGTTGTAAATCACTATCATAGCTGTAAACGACAGATTTTTTTCAAAGGCATACAGATGCCCATTATCAGCAAACATCAGTCCTGTACGTTCCAATGGCATGTTCAATTTGCTAATCTATTTTCCTATTTTAAAAGGCTTATTGATTATTAGAACACCCTTTTGCAATCAGCACAGATGGAAACGTATGTGCTGATTAAAGAAGTAATTACACTTGCATTCTTCAGACTAGTTGAGTATCTGGACCTTGTGGGTTAGATTACAGGGGCTAAATGGCCAGAAACAAATAACTTTATTCTGAAACTCGTCAGTTAATTATTGTTCTGAGAAATGAAGGGCAATTCCATGGGAGAAATTGCCAAGAAATTG
The DNA here is from genome assembly GCA_016801105.1 of Esox niger. Classification (NCBI taxonomy): domain Eukaryota; kingdom Metazoa; phylum Chordata; class Actinopteri; order Esociformes; family Esocidae; genus Esox; species Esox niger. The sequence goes on along the minus strand of JACXGJ010002185.1, from coordinate 13,729 downwards.
CATATCTCATACAGCGCTATGTACTGCTGCCTTCACAAATCGGCAGAAACTGGCTCCAACCAGTATAGAAAAAGGAAGGCCCCGGTGCACTACTGAGCATGCTAAACACATTAGTGTTTAGTCTGAGAGAAAGATGCCTCACAGGTCCTCAACTGGCAGCTTCACTGAAAGTATGCACAAAACATCAGTCTCAATGACAACAGATAAGTGACAACTTCGGCAGAGTTGCAAAGAAAAAGCCATATCTCCGACTGGCCAATAAAAAGATTAGGGTTGCCAAAAGAACACAGAAAATGTGCTATGGACAGACAAAACACATTTTGAGAAGAACATTTGGCAGACCAAATGAAACGAATGATAGTGCTTGACGCCATCTGTCAAGCATGGTGGAGGCAATTTGATGGTCTGGGGGTGCCTTTGTGGTGGTGAAGTAGGGGATCCATACAGGGTTAAAGGGACCTTGAAGAAGGAAGTCTATCACTCCATTTTGTAACACCATGCCATAACCTGTGGACGGCGCTTGATTGGAGCCGATTTCCTCCTACAACTGCACAATGACCCAAAGCAACAGCATTAACGGCATTAATCTTAATTTTATTTTAATGGTATTAATCATTTTAATTTATTTGAACATGTGTTAACTTTGACTGCCCCAAACAAGAGAACATTTAGAAAAGTCCAACAGTGGATACTTTGAAGAGACATTTAAAATTAAATTAAATCAGTTGTTCTGCTTTACACAATAAACAAATTCTGAAAATCCCTTTAAAGACCAACTCCTTGTATGCCATATATGCATCACAGCCTAATTGCTATTTCTCTTTGTTTCCCGCATGAGTAGAAAACCAAGATCTCCACCTATGATAAGATGTGGGAGTTTATGAGCAGTCGGAGGCACTCTGTGATGGTGAAGGACATTGACGAGGGAATCCACAGAGTGCTCACTTCAGACTACGCCTTCCTCATGGAGTCCACCACCATCGAATTTGTCACCCAACGCAACTGCAACCTCACCCAGATTGGTGGCCTCATTGACTCCAAAGCCTATGGCGTTGGCACCCCCATGGGTACGTCCTCCTCTTTAAACACATAGCACACCAAAAAATTTTACTTACAGTACTATTCAAGCATAATTTCTTCAAATGTTCTCTCCCCAGTACATTCTTCACATACCTGAGAATTGAAAGTAAGCCAATAATAAATTAGCTATCACAGCACTGTGCAGTACATGACTTCTATCAATCTTAAGTAGTCAAGCTTTACATTTCATGGGTGGTTGTGGTATATGGCCAGTATGCTACGCTAAATGCTGTTCTTTAGTATGATGCATTGCAAACCCCTAAGAGGCCTTACTGCTTTTATAAAGGGACTCCAAATGGAATTAGAACAGTAAAAAGGGATGTAATGTCACACCTGTGGTACATGTTCAGACGAACGCAGGCCATTTTGCAATAGCTTGAAAAAAATATGTATAGCCCAACATAGCCAAGATATGACGTACTATTTAAATGTTCCATAGTATTCAATAATGTAATTCAATAACACACAAAAGTTTTTATTTGTTTCCCTGGCGATTTCAATAGAATTAGTACCTGGCTCTAATAGAGTAATATTTTGGCACCAAGTAAACCATGATTCTATGTTTGTGTGTATGTGAGAGACACCCCGAGGGACCAAGCTGCTGATGAAAGAATGGAGAGAAAGAATATTGGACATAAAATAAATTAATTGAAAGTGGTGGCTGGAATTGCGCAGATTTTACACGTGTGCAGAGGCGCAGTATTTGATAACAGGGCTCAGCAGTAGTGTTCTAATGCTGTTTCACATGCAGCCTCCAGCACTGACAGACAAATGAAAATGAATACCTCTTGTAAGAGTTATGTGAGGAAAATGATGACCTGTATGCAAAAAAAATCTTTTTGGTTAATTCATTTGGGGAGAATGAGAGATTGAGGTTGTCTGTCTTTCTATGTTGGGGACACTGAAAATTGATATTCGTCATATGTTGTCTGTCTCAAAGGTTTAGGTGTAAAAGCTTCCTTGCTACTTAACTACTGGTCTTGTATGACAGAGGACACAACCCATTTCCCTGAATGGATGGATGATTCTGTCCTTTACAACATCAGTTTACTCCAGTTGTGTATAGCATGTTTAATTTAGACCTGTTTTATAAATGATTCCAAGGATTCAACAGTCCATCAATCAATAACTTTAATTTTATGAAGCCATTTTCAACCTAGCAGTTGTCACAAAGTGCTTTTACAAAACACTCGGCCTTAAACCCCAAGGAGCAAACAACAGTAGTGATGAACTTTAGTGGCTAGGAAAAACTCCCTAAGAAGGATGACATTTAGGAAGAAACCTAGAGTGGAACCAGTCTCCGAGGGGTGACCAGTCCTCTTCTGCCGGGTGAACATATTAAGAGTCCAAATAGTAATACTTAATCGATGCATGTGGGCTGAGCCCAAAGTCTATTTAAATCTTGTCCAGATCAAAGGCATGACCAGATGGACAAGGACAGGGACGGGGATGGGGGGCAGCAGAGTGGCAGCTGAAATCGCCAGGTATCGTCTTGAACTGCAACACAACCAGGAGGACTATGGACAGGGACAGCAACGAGTCAAGCCTGGTACTCCAGAGTTGTGGGCCAAGACCTCATGTCCTCCTAAGTTTAAAACGGCAGGAGACGTGGACAATTTATAAAAAAAATATTCCTTAGATCTACAAGAATTTATAGTGGAGAAGGAGAACTGACTGTACTCTCCCAGTACAATAATATAGCAGCGTAAGACCTTCAAAGTTACAACGAATCAAAGTAACCAATGCATTTAAAAATCAAAGTGAGTATGAAATTGCATTAGAAGTATCTAAAAATAGCTCAATGTAAACTTCAAAAAACGATTTCTATTACTATGCTGAGGGTCACATGCTCTATACTGGGGGGTTGATAGGGATATTTGAAACTGATGTGTGAAAAGGTTAATAAAGTATTCATCTAATGTAGGTGCTGTGACTTAGAAGTCCTGATGCACATTGCTCACTGGTGTGAACAAATCACACATTTTCACTCAAATGATATAGCACAACTCCAGATAATTAGTATTGATGTACATTGTCTGCTTTCAAAAGCATAATTAACTACAAACATTAACAAAAACATTTTCAAATTCACCTTGCATTCATGCCTATAAATAATTATTAAGCCGGTGCTTCGTTAGCCATTAAAATTATTAGAACATTTGCCAAACAAAATAAATCTGTCGGATTTTCTCATTCTTGCATAGTTGGCAAGCTTGTTAAGATAATACCAAAGGGTGTAATAATACATGCTATTAGTAAAGCAACAAATCATGTTCCAAACAGAGGCTGTCACCATAACACACTGGCCCAACTCTACAATTCACTGGCACAACTCCACAACAATAATGTTAGGTATTTAACAACAAAAGTGAACTTTTTTTATTAATACATGTTTTATTAATGCCCAAAATATAGTAATAGTTAAGCCAGTGCTTTGTTAGCCTAAGCCAATGAGGGTCTAAACATAATGTTAAAAGTATTTTCACATGTGAAAGCCTGTAAGTATTTCTCATTCTTACATAGCTGGCTAGCCACTTAATTGTTAATACCAAATTATATATTATTACAAGCTCTAAGCAAGCCAATTAATGTAGGGTTACATCCATGAATGGATACAGGTAAATACACCTCTCAGAATTCTATACTATTTATTTTCAAATAGAATACCAAAAGAATTCCTTTATGAAAATAAGTATGACTGTATGAAAAACAGTACAGTTGAAAATTATCTAATGTTTTGTCATTGTATGCAAACTACACTAATGTTCAAAAGTCTGAGGTTGATTACTGGCTTTTAATGGCCAGAAACAAAAGAAACGTTCTTCCCGAAACTCATCAGTATATTCTTGTTCTGAGAAATGAAAACTGTTCCATGTGAGAAATTGCCAAGAAACAGATGATCTCATACAACGCTGTGTACTACTCCCTTCACAGAGCAGTGAAAACGGACTCTATCCAGAATAGAAAAAAGAGCGTGAGGCCACAGTGCACCAAGCAAGTGGACAAATACATTTGAATGTCTAGTTAAAGCATCAGACATATCACAGGTCCTCAACAGGCAGCTTCATTAAGTAGTACCCACAAAACTCCTGTCTCAATATCAACAGTGAAGAGGCAACTCCAGAATGCTGGCCTCTTAGGCAGAGTTGGAAAGATAAAGCCATGTCTCCGACAGGCCAGTAAAAAGAAAAGATTAAGATGGGCAAGAAAAGATTAAGATGGGAAAAAGAACACAGACACTGGACAGAGGATGAACATAATATTATGATCACTGACAGGTGAAGTTAATATCACTGGAAATCTCGTTATCATGGCATCTGTCAGTGCATGGGATTTAGTAGGCAGCAAGTGAACATTAAGGGGCCAAATTGTGATGGCTAGAGGGCTGGGTCAGGGCATCTTCAAATCTGCAGCTCTTGTGGGGTGTTCCCAGACACTGTGGCTAGTGGTTCAAAAGTTAATAGCCACTCAGAATTTTCACTAGCCACCGTTTGGTTGTTGACTATGGTGTGCTTGTAGCCTTGTTCACTATTAAGCAAAGATGGTACCCTACTCTACCGGACACGCTCTGTGAAACATATTATACTGTGTGGCTACACACTTCAAAAAGACAATTTATATAGTGTTAAATTTGCCCCGTTGTCCATGTCCACTTGAGCAGCTAATGCATGCTACAATGTCCTCTCTAACTAATATCAACCAAAATATGCAAGCAATATATGTATTCTTAACATAATCTAGAACTATCAACATGTTATTTAAAAACCAGCAGCTTTATAATTAATCACAGTCAATATTATTGTTGTTTATTTTTGTTATGCTATGTTCTTGTTAATATAGACTTGCATACAAAAGGAAACAGAGCTTTATTTATTACAGTCTTGCAGTCTTGACAAGTTTTTTCCCCGTCTTTGCTTTGACGTCACTTCGTTAATCTCTCTGGGATTCCAGCGTCTTCACATTCATATATTTATATTGTTAGTTATTTAAATATGTTTATTATATTTTTACTCTATATATTGCATATACAGTGGATATAAAAATACTATACACTCCTGTTAAAATGCCAGGTGTTTGTGATGTAACAGATAAATCATGTCAGAATTTTTTTCCACCTTTAATGTGACATATAATGTGAACAATTCAATTTAAAAACAAACTGACATCTTTAAGGGGGAAAAATTTAAATTAAAATTAAAACTCACAAAAACCTGGTTGCAAAGGTGTGCACACCCTTAAACTAATACTTTGTTGAAGATTCTTAGATTTTATTACAGCACTCAGTCTTTTTGGGTAGGAGTCTATTAGCATGGCGCATCTTGACGTGGCAATATTTGCCCACTATTCTTTGCAAAAGCACTCCAAATCTGTCAGATTGTGAGGACATCCCTTGTGCACGGCTCTCTTAAGATCACCTCACAGTTCAATTGTATTCAGGTCTTGGCTCTGGCTGAACCATTCCAAATATCTTCTTCTGGTGAAGCCATGCTTTTGTGGATTTGGATATGTGCTTTGGGTCATTGTCGTGCTGAAAGGTGAATTTCATCTTCAGCTTTCTAACGGACGCTTGAAGGTATTGTTCCAAAACTGTCTGGTATTTGAAACTGTTCATAATTAATCATTAATAATGTTCATTGTGCAGTATTGTTACGTCTAATGCTTTGGAAATTCCTAATTGTCATTCCTAATTGCAGTTTGCCAGAAGCAATAAGGCGTGTCAAGGTGTTGTCGGGTATATTGTAAACAAGCTTTTTTTGTGGCATTGGCGCACAAAAAAAACTTGTTTACAAGCAACTTGACCATGCTTTTTTCTGGCAACTTGACCATGCAACAAAAAAAAATTCAAGTATCGTCGTATTGTGCTCCTTGAAACAACCACACCGTCTTTTTCCAGAGCAGCCTGTATTTTTCCAGAGGTTACCTGTGGGTATTCTTTGTATCCCGAACATTTCTTTTGGCAGTTTTGGCTGATGTCTTTCTGACTGTGGCTTGGTATCAAGAGATCCCCGAATTTTCAAGGCTTTGGATATCTTTTTAGACCCTTTTCCATCATTATAAAGTTCCATTTTCCTGTTACGCTGGTCTTTTGACAATTCTTTTCTGCTCACCATGGCTCAGTAACTAACCTGCTCAGTTTATCCACGTGAGAGCTAAGAAAGTCATTGACTATTTATACACTGACAATAATGGCCCTTTAAAAGCCAAAGGTGTGGGAAATTCACCTGTGTCCGCTAATGTGTCTGTAAAGTAATCTGTCAGGAAAGTATAACATGTAACTTCGGAAAATTAGCAAGCTGCAATTAAGATTCTTATCTGTTTGCACCATAAAACTTCTCTGTGAAAATCTGGCCAAAATGTCTTTCATTGAGATTAAAATATCGTAGTCTAAATAGGCTCTAAATTTCATTCATTGTAAAACTTTATCAAACATTTGTCACAGGATTGTTTACGCCTCTCAGCCACTTGTGAGTAAACATTATGAGTAAATAATCCCTTGGTTTATTTCAGGAACCTGTGTAACTGACCACTTTCCATCTTTATCACTCTCCCTGTCTCACTCTTGCCTCAATAACAATCTTTGTATTGTGTCATTAGGCCTTATTTCTTGTGTAGTGTTTTGGAATTACATGTTTTTAGCAGGCTGGCATGTTGTGCTGTGATATGAGGAGTAAGGATGTTGTCAGCATTGTTCCCTGTTAGCTGATGTACTGAATGCAGACAGGTTACATAAAGTGAGAGAAAGAGACAGAAGGAGAGTAAGTTACAAAAGAGTAAGTTGTGACATTAGAACAGAAGACAATTTGACAGACATTGTTGGAATGAAGATTCTTGAGGAGTCTGTAAACTGCAAATTACATGAAAGTACAAGAGAGCATAATCAAAGCACAAGACAGAATATGTGTGCTCAATATTTTAATAATAACAATTCTGGTCTGGAAATTTGGGTGCAATGTAATCATTTTGAATATTTAACCACATCTATTTACTTTATTTTGTATTCCCCACTGATCAACATACTTTGGAAAACAAATCTTTAGAAATCATAATCTTAATTACAAAAAATTAATTGTATTTAGGACAAGGCTAGAAATGTACTTGAGTGTACCAGTTGCATTATACTTTTCAATGCCGTGTTTAGATCCCTAATTCATTAGGGAAAGGTGTGCTGCCACTGCGGTCTGATCTGATAGAATACAGCTACATCACAGTTTAAAGGTTTGGGGTCACTTTAAGCACATTTCCACCAAAAAAGACCCGGAACTGCTATTCAAGGAACTAAAGGGTACCTTCAGCCCATAGTTGTGTGCGATTCCACCGAGGTCTAAAAACCCATGAAGATTAGACAACGTAGTCTGCTGACGTATGCTTTCACTCTGACAAATGCACCATATGCTTTACAAAGTCACAGATAGGCATCTTTATTTATGCGCCACTGCAAAATCACAGCAACTACAGAAGAGGTTTAAGTTGGGTTGATCATGATTTATTGGTTTGCGAATGTGATTATTGAGTCAGAAGAGATAAGCAGTAGTAGCAAATCGGATTCAAAATGTCCGAAATGTTATATGAGTGGGAATACAAATAAAGTGAACCTGATTTTACGAATTATCGCAGAGGTTGACCATGAGATGACTGAGACGAATTTGCACCATCACGCACAAAGAACAAGAATGGCAAGATATTTTTAGTAAATCTATAAACGTGTAAGTAAAATGCTATTGGTAATAAATGTTATTGTAAACTACATTGAATTATTATTGGGACCTTATTATTGGGGACCTTTTTGTGTGTGTTTCAGATATGTGAGTACTGTGGAATGCGTTGTGTTTCTCCATCCGTTTGGGTACACAATATAACAATGGAGTGGTGGGAAATCATGGTTCCAACTTTCACCAAGGCCCAATGGATAAAGAATGTCCATATGTTTAAGGACACGTTTCTGTACCTGTGCCTTTGATTGCCATCAATAACTGGGGAGACATGACACCGCTGTTGTGTAACTATTCAAAATAGGATTGCCATTGTACTGTAGAACCCTGCGACTAACTCAGAGGGCAGGAACATTTCTCATTTGGAGTCGGCCTTTATATTATTACGGCATCATTTGGAGTGTGTCACTGTACACAATTTCTGCAAACGTTGAGAATGCTTTTGGCATCCTGGGCAGATGTAGGTGCTTGTTTAAACAAAATGACTGAAACATACACAAGGTGAAATCCATGATGATAGCATGTGGTTTTCAAAACACACATAAATGTGTTGTCCATTGAAATAACATCACATTGAACAGAAATACAGTGTAGACATTGTTAAGGTTGTAAATTACTATTTTATTTGGAAATGGCAGATTTTCTGAGTAATATCTACATAGGCCTAGAGGCCCATTGGAATTTGTCTTGTCACAGAACTGAACGTCATGACCAGATTGTTTGTGCTAAGAACTAAGAACTACCCAAGTTACTCTCTGTAGTTTCTTGGAAAAACAGGCTTACAATGTATCATTTGTGATGCAAACTAGCCGTAGAGCTATTTGAATGTAGTCATGTCGTTCTTCAATGAAGGGATTCAATTACTGAAAATAATAAGTTGACATTTTGGTATTTTCCTTTACATTGCCTTCGGAAAGACATTGTTCAGACCCATTAAATTCCTTTACATGCTTTGTAATTAGGAAAACCTGCAAAAGAGAGATGTTCAGTCTCATTCTATTTGCGCTAAAACATCCCTCACCTTCACCTAACTCAGTTGACAAACAGCAGAATAAATGTAGCAAGAGTCATCAGATACAAACGTTTTTACGCTACTACATGAAACGGCTTGCCTTTGAAGTGGCAGCATAAATGTTTTTTTTCTTGACATTGTTTTAAAAGGCTTATGTCACAAACGTTCAAAGAAATTAAGCAATATACCGCCTTGCTTCTTAAAATAAATTAATTAATTTTTTGACAAACATTACAACAGCATACTATGTGTATGGATTGTTGGCTGGTAAAACATCTTTTAATAGCTGATGGAAAAAAAGTATGCTCTGTTGTTCCTTTTTGTTCTATTTTACCTACATGAACAGAGACACACACACACACACACACACACACACACACACACACACACACACTTGTGTTTTTCTTAATAGAAACCAAAGCCAAGTGGCCTCGCCACTAAAATCATGAAATTCTCTCTCTGGTTATCACAATGGCAGTATGCTGTATGTATACAGAATATTGCTTTTCCTGTCCCTGCCTGTCCATCGTTTTTTTGATAATAAAGACAGAGAGATAGACACATACACATACACACACAGACTCTTGGGCTGAGAAAAGAGGACATAACAGATCTAAAACCAGTTCATAGATGGCCTGTTGACCACAGCAGGATTGGTTCCTGGGCTTTAGACAGCAACTGCAAGAAATGTATCAGCCCAGATTGGAGGGAGTTGTCAGTCACTGCCTGGCTGTTTGACTGTCTCTGCGTGCTGTGGCTTCCCATATTCTTGTACATACTAATCAGTTGCATTGTATTGTCGCCTGCATGCCTGCTCCTTAACAAACAGAAGCCTAGATACTTAATATTCATAGAGCAATCTCAATGTGTTGTTTTCCCCTCTCCTCAGCACCAAGGTGGGCTGTAGATCTAAAGTGTATGAGATAATAAGGGAGTATGATTGAGTTTTAAATAATTCAAGCGGCATTAATATCCTCATTATATGGGCCCCTAGCCACAGGCAGATCTCTCCAGTCAATGATATTAAAGGGGGTCGGGAGATTTCAAGTGTTTTCGCTTGGTTTCACCCTTCAGTTCTAATCAGAAGCCTCTTCGTGTGGTTGAGTTTGATCTGGCATGCAGGGAACATGCAGCCGGAAGTTTAGGAGAATTCTCTGAGGGCCATGGAGAAGCTGGTTGCATGCACACACATATTTACAGACACTTGAACACACACAGGGCTGGACAGGAGGACCTCAAAGCGATATGTCCAACCAAAACATTGCACACAGGAGACATTAACACGAAATAAGTATGGTAACCAGATTTAATTAGATAAAAAAGGATGAAAGAAAGGGAAATTGCTGGTCCCTGGAATGTATTTTGTTTACATTGGTATATTATTCATGATACCCTCTTGAGAGCTGCATAAACTCTTAGCATAAATGGTGACTCAATGAACCCCTGGAGTTTCGCAAAGAACAACTGCTAGTCATTTAAATGGTATTTTTTCACATCCACTTATCAACAAACCATACTCCACATCTAAGGAGATTCTTTAAATGTTTTACTTAAAATACAGCTCTGGAAAAAATTTAAACACCACTGCATCTTTTTCTTTCCTTTCCAAAAAAGTCGACAAGGTTTTGACTGAGGAACAGAAGGGTTACATTTAAGACACCACTGCAAACTGAACACTTTTGTACCTCACTCATCTTTCCTTTTTAACTTTTTTGAAAAGGAAAGGAAATATTTTCCAGAGCTGTCTATGTTATCTGTTATGATAGGTCTCTACCAACTTTGCATGCAAATTTGTCCTTGGGTCTGTCCACTGATTACACCTCCCTATAAGATGCCTGAAATAGTAGTACGCAATGCCCTAGATCAATTACTTGTGGATTTTAATACTAGTTTTTCTTCTCAGAGGAAGACTGTAACGTCTTGTTTTACTCCTTGTACCTACTTAGGGGCCCCAGCTCAAGTTTGTCCAGTATATGCCCACACCATCCTTTTGGATTGTTAATTAATGGGGCACTGTTTAGAATCATGCCTCGAAACAATAACACAACTATTCTCCTCCTGATCTTTCCTTATTGAACAAGATCAGAATAGTATTAGCTAATGCAGGGTGGTTTATGCTTGGGGGAATAGTCCTGCAAGTGTCTAAAGTGAATATAAAGAGATAACAAGTCACTGGAAACAGATTGGCAAGAAAGTTTAAATGGGGATTGTCTCAGGCACTCTGATACATTTCTAGAAAACAATTATTTGTAGCATTAACTTAATTAGCATTAGCATTAATTATCTTACAACTTGAACACACACATTATACAAGCTATTTCATTAGTTTTACAAAGCAGTTTTTGGTCATTCTAGCCTAAATTGAAGTCCTTCTTCATGATCCTTATTACTTTTTCTGTCTTCACTCCAGTGAAGATCCATGTGACTAGTCGCATCATGTGATTACTGGGTGTAGATTTTAGATACTACATATTCTAGGACAATCACAAACCCTTATTTTTATTCATCTCAACCTCAGGCTCTCCATATAGAGACAAGATCACCATAGCAATCCTGCAACTACAGGAAGAAGGGAAACTGCACATGATGAAGGAGAAGTGGTGGAGGGGAAACGGTTGTCCAGAGGATGAGAAGAATAAAGAGGCCAGCGCTCTGGGGGTCCAAAACATTGGGGGCATATTTATCGTCCTGGCGGCTGGACTTGTCCTCTCTGTTTTTGTTGCAGTCGGAGAGTTCATCTATAAATCCAAACAAAACGCACAACAGGAAAAGGTAAAGCAACTTGTTTTCATGTATATTTAGATTGCAATGAAAATGTATCTGTTTGTGAGATTTCTGACAAGAACATTTCTTCACTTGTCTATTAGTTCTGTTTTGCCTAGTTTACAGATTTATTTTCTGTAAAAATATCTCAAAATACACAACTTGAAAAGAGAGACGTTCAGGCTCATTCTATTTGTGCTAAAACATCCCTCACCTTCACCTCACTCACTTGACAAATTTTAAGTCATAATCTTTTATTATTGTGCATGATATACAATAACTACAGACTATAGCAATATTAGTTACACTGAGTTAACAAGGACTTTTTTACACAAATGTGATAGGTCAGGTCCCCATATTTTGAATGATAACCTTAACCTGTTTACTGACCGTCAAGTCAAGAAGTATTGGCAACCTTCATGAAATGTAACAAATGCGAATAAAAAAAATAGACAACACAATCATGCTTTATGCTCAAACATAAAGGGGGAGTCGTATACGTTTATATTAAGACAATAATTTCACATACACAAAATATTTTATTGATAAGTATGATATGTTTTAAAAATTGGTAAAACCAAATTAAATTAAATCTGTTGTCTGGATCAGTTGCAAATTTGTCAAGAATAGGATGCATGTGCATATTGACCAGCCCCAACCCACCCACCCCCAGCGAGAAGAGGAACATAGGAGGGAAAGATTAAGGCAAAGATCACTGTTTCAGAACTGCACAATTGAATGAAATCTTGGGTTTATCAAGTCTCAAAATCAACTGCTAGACGCCACCGCCATGTAAACAAGCACTTTGGAAGGGTTTCGTACAAGAAGGCCTTACTGAGCCTAACCCATAAATTGCAGTGCCTGAACTTTGTCAGACATTACTGGTACAACACAATGAGCACGTTTGGTGACAAAAGGTGGCTGCAAACAAGGATAAGCTATGATGCTTGGGCTGTTTTGCTCCTAGTGGTCCAGAGGTTCTTGGTAAGATCGATGGCTGCCTCTTCTAGGAGACATGGCTGTGGATGAAGCTTTTAACAAAACAATGACCCCAAATGTACATCAAAATAAAACAGAAATGCCAACCTTGTCAAACTTTACAGGAAAGTTGCTCTGTGTTGGTATTCCCTCCCAAGGGAGACTTCACAAATTATTGATTGTAGGGGTGACTTTATTTTTTAAACCTATGGGTTTTTGACAAATATCACACTTTTCATTGAAATGTTTTTTATTAAAAAAACGATTGTGAAGAAAAAAGGATACTACTCCCACTAGTTTTAACCGAAAATATGACTCAATGATGGTGTTGTTTGTTTTTGCATTCACTTTTGCTCAGTTTCATAAAAGGTGCCAGTACAGTATTTCTTGAGCTGACTGTATGTATATCCCACATTATAATGGGATTTGTCACTACAATATTTTTAAAAAGTTATATTACACTACGCCTGCCATGATTGCCTGGACATTGAAACGTACAGATCTGGGAGGGAGGTGTGTCCTACTTTATACAAAGTCTAACCCAGAGTCATTTAAAATAAGCCACAACACACTCCTATAATGACAGTTGTCTGGTGAAATATCTTACTCATACTACCAGAGAATGGTATTGTAACCTATCAGGTTAACTCTTATATTAATTATCAACCTTAAAATCATGTCCAACAGGCCTGTATGTGGCCTGCCTGCATTTTAAACCATATGTACCAGGGTAGGTGCAGTGACATTTGTTCTGCTGTATCTTTAGGAATGTATTAGGCAAGGCACAACAAGAAAGTTCCATTTTACTTATCTACAAATAAAAACAAAAGTCTTCATTGCAATGATTTTCACACCATTTCATATGACAAACCTTAAGGTGTAGTTTGACTTAATATCATGTTTGGGTGACATTTCCATTTTCTCTGTGTCTGAAGGCCCATGGTGTCATATTTCACAGAAATCCATTCTATACTTCTGCCCAGCCAGAAGTCAGCATCTTTAGCTTTGCCCAAATTCATGAATTGAAACTATGCGACCCGATCTAGTAAAAGCTGAATTGCTTGTATAACTAAGAAATACTTAAAAATAAGACTGGTGGCTTTATTTATCTCCAAGAACATGTCGATGTTCTCTTCCCCAAGATAATATTTTTATTTTTGCAGTACTTTTTCAAACCCTCAAAATG